>JARHVA010006281.1:327500-377500 GCA_037957365.1 Torreya grandis
TTTAATATGACTATCAATTTATTACAATATTTTTAGACAAGGTTACTATTGGCCCATAATGGAACATGAATATGAAGAACAATAAAAAACATGTATAATGTCATAAACATAGTAATTTAAATCATTCGCCATCACAAGAATTACAACCTAGTATTTAATCAAGGTCATTTTAGTTTTTGGGATTTGATTTGATTATCAAGATAAATCTAGAATCATCATTAGGTCACAAGTGCATGATAAGAACTAAAAATATTTAAAAAAATGGGTAGAGGCCATACCATTATAATAAACTATAGGGGAGGACATATGTAAATTATTAATTCAAAACATCATCTCATGATTTAGGATACCATTACCTATTATAGCATATAATGGATCATATTGAAAATGTAAAATAATTAATATATTTTTTACTAAATACAAGATACACCAAAATTTATCAACTCATTATTATCCACAAGGAAATGGGAAATCAGGCAAAAAAAGTTAAAATAATAATAATAATAATAATAATAATAATAATAATAATAATCAAAACAATCACCAAACATGGTGGATATTTTGGAATGATATTAATTCACCAAATAAAAATAAATACAACAATATATCACAATGATATGAAAATATAGTAGCAATTATGAATAATAGATAAGCCACTTCTAGGAGGCAACCTCCCAAATGCTTGTAATAAGAATTAATACTCAAATATGATTATGAATAACTAGCCTTACCTCTTATATATAGTCTAACAAGGCCATGTGCCACCCATAGGCCAACCTACTAAGTATATTAATGCATAGATAAATGTAAAATAATAAAGGGTTATGCAAGCCATAAGTCAACTACACATATCCCTAGACATGCTAATGGTTAAGGGAATATCATGTCCATCCCATTCAAAAAAAATTTCCTCAATGTTAAAGCAATCTCATATGTCTTTTCATGAATGATTCATCCTTACATGTATCATATTTAGAAGGTAGATTCTTCCATTTGATCAGATACTCAATAATCAATTTGGACCATAGATGCTTAGTGTAGGAAAGACTACTTTAGGATCAAGAATAACCCTCCATTCCTCATATAATTATAGTAACTCAATTTTATTGGTAACTCTCTATTTAATTACCTTATTAAGGTAAGATACATGAAATATTGGATGACTGGGAGTGGATGGAGGAAATTCTAGCTTGTAGGCCACACTACCAATTTTTTGTAATATCAGATAAGGGCCATAATACTTGGGAGATATCTTATCATAATTTTTATCTTGATTTAATTACATTTGATTATATGGTTGTAAGTGAACAAACACCTATCCAAAAATTTCAAAATTCCTCTCACTCTTACATTGATCTACCTATTACTTCATGTGATTCTGGGCTAAAGCTAAATTTTCATGCAAACTAGTAAGGACTTAATATTGATGTTGAAGGCATACCTCAAATAAATTCACATTTGTGTGGTTCTTCAAGGGTGAAGTGAGGTATGGAGGATGGTATACATATAATGCAAAAGGAGACATTTTGGATGAACTATGCACTGAAGCATTATACCACCATTCAGCCAAGGGTAGCCACAAAACACATTTATCCTATGTATCTAACACAAATAAGTGAAGGTAACCTTACAAACACTTATTGACTAAATTAGTTTTTCTATCTATGGTTGAGATAAAGAACAAAAATGAGCATACTTTGTGAGTCCATCCACAAAAACTATGATAATATTTCGACCTTCATATCATGGTAACCTAGTAATGAAATCCATATATGTCTCTTCCCATCATTGACTAAGGATGGATAAGGATTGTAAAAGACTTAGGGTTTTAATGGTTTCACCTTTAATTTGATAATAAACCATCAATTCAACCACATATTTCTATAAATCCTCCTTGATTCCTTTATAAAAAAATCCTTCTTGACTCTATCATAGGTTTTCAAAAACCCTGAGTGACTGCCAAGCGGTGATGAATGAAGTTATTGAAGGATTTTCTATTTGAGAAGAGAATTATCACACAAATATAATATATCTTTTTACCATAATACATTCCCCTTCCATGTAAACTTTTCAATCCCATCTGAACCATAATGTATATTTTGAATCAATGCATGGGTCATACAATCATTCTCCCATTCCTCCCTTGCTTCTTTGAGCTAGTCTACCTACCAAATGGTCATCACACATAAAAATGACTCAACTAGTTCATCTTGCCTATATAGTGCATCGGCCACCACGTTTTATTTTCCTTTCTTTTAGACTATTTAAAAATCAAGACCTAACATTTTCATCACCCATTTTTTTAATTCTTTAAGGATAACCATTATTCTAAAAAATATTTAAAGCTATCATGATTAGTATTTACCTAAAAGTGATAACCCAATAGATAAGGTCTCCATTATTTAAATGAATTTATAATAGACATCATCTCTTTCTCATAGATGGGTTTGAGTCAATTTTTACCCTTCAGTTGATAACTTTCAAAGGCAATGGGATCACCCTCTTGCATGATTATTACACCCATACCATATCTAGAAGCATCACATTCAACCATAAAAGTTTTAAGAAAATTTAGATGTTTTCAATTATTCAAATGCCTTGATAGTTATATCAATCTACTAGGAGTCTTTTTTCAACAAGGAAGTGAGTGGTGCTGCAATACTTCCATAGTATTTGAAAAATATATGATAGTAAATAGTTATCCCCAAAAATCCCTTAGTTGCTTTAGTGTCTTGGGAATATACCACTCCATGATGTCTTATCTTTTTTTAGGATCAAATTTTACTCCCTCATGTGATAAAATATGACCCAAATATTCCACTTCCTAAACTCCAAAATCACATTTGCATGGTTTAGCATACAACTTATGTTGCTCAAGAACTAAGAGTACTTATTTCATAGGATGAAAGTGGTCTTCCTAGATTTTTATATAAATAAGGATGTCATAAAAAACACAAGTATAAACTTTCTCAAAAATGGCCTAAAACCATATTCATCAAAGTCTGAAAGGTGGATGGTGCATTGGTGAGACCATAAGGCATGACCAAATATTCGTAATGGCCTTCATGAGTACAGAAGGTTATTTTAGGAATGCCCTCATAAATATGGATTTGATGATACCTCTAGTGAAGATCTAATTTGGTCAAATAAACATCACCATGTAAATCTTAGAACAAATCATTAATTATAGGAATAGGAAACTTATCTTTGATAGTGAACTTGTTAAACTCTCTATAATCTAGGAACATCCTCCAAGTTTCATCCTTCTTTCACACCATGACTACTATAGAAGAATATTCACTTTTGCAATGGTGAATGGTTCCTACTTCCAACAACTCTTGCACCATTTTTTTCATTTCACTCTTTTAGGCATAAAGATATATGTATGGTCTAATTTTGGGTGGGATACTTATAAGAATGATTTTGATGGCATGATCATGAGTACAACAAGGATGAAGACCCTTTGGAATTGGTCCAAAAATAATTGAATGCTCATCCAATATTTGTTATAACTTAGGATGGGTGGACTATTTACTTTGTTTAACATCAATGGAAAATAATCATGCCACAAATCCTTCAACACCTTTTTTTAGCATATTAGTAATCTGATGTGAACTAACCACTTATGGAGATTTAAATCTTACTCCTCATAGCTCCATTGTCTTGATTTTAGAATAAAAATGAATGAATAGTTCATGGAAATTCATCTCAATAGTACCCAATGTGGTAAGCCATTGTACTCCCAAAATAATGTCAGTCCAACCCATAGGAATAGAAAACATAGGATAATCTAGAAAATAATCCCCCATTACTAACTTAATACTATGGCATTTTCTAGAATAATTAACTATAACACCATCTGCAATCATGACTTAAAATTATGGGGATGGGTAGATGAAACAATTCAAATGAAAATCTAACTTACTATTGATGAATTTGTGTGTTCTACCTAAGTCAATCCACACTTAGACCTTCTATTTATTAATTAAATCCACCACCTTAAGAGTCTAAGGAGTAGAAATACCTATAAGGGAATGGTAGGAGATAGTAGGTTGAGAATCTATAGCTTCATCTATGGGTCCTTCAAAACCCTCACCATATGCCTCATATTCTTCTTCATCCTCATCAACCCCTTCAATTTAAAATAATTTATTTTTAGCACATCAATGACCTTTGCTCCATTTGTTATGATAACCATAATAAAACCCTTTGGAACACTTCGCAATTTGTTTTAGTGTTAATATGGTAGGTTGAGGTCATGATGGAATTGGGAAGGTACATTCCTGACTAGTAGTGAAAGGATGACATTTGATCATCTCTTTTTCTTCTTGAAAGCATGTTATTGGTATAGCTTTGAATATATTTATGGGGTTAAACATGTGAACCTCCAACTAAATATTATATTTTAATCCACCCAAAAAATATCAATCAAATTTGCCTCACTGATATCCTCCACATGTAAGGATAGATTCTTAAATTCACGAATATAATCCTTCATTGTTCCTATTTATTATAGTTTGTCTAATTGGTTAAATTATTTTTTAGAAACATTATCTTGATAGTGAGACATCAGTTCATCATATAATACTAACCATGTAACATGAGTACCAATCTTCTTGTTTTGAGCACAAAACCATCGATACCAAATGAATGGCTCAAGTTCTAGATATAGAGACTCTACAACCAACTTTTGAGAGCTAGGATTTTGGTGTAGATCAAATATATTTTCAATTTGAGTGATCCAAGTGAGTGGATCCTTGCCATCAAACTTGTGCAAATATACTTTTGGCAACATTGGTTTTACCCATGTATTGGTAGTGTTAGTATTGAGAGGAGGAGGACCAAAAGGAAAAAGTGGAAGGTTGTTGAGTTGTAAATGAGATGAAATAGTATCTAATTGTGTTGTGAACTGATGTAATTGATTATCCATACAATCAAGCTTTTTTTTCATTGCTAATATTTGAGTTTGGAATTGTACATCCTTAGACATTAGGCCATGCAGATTTGACTAGATTTGAGAAATCATATTAGATGATTTAGAATCTATGTCATCCCCTAAAGGAGTTTTATGGGTGTCTTTTCCTTTCCCTCATATGTGGGCATTAGGACCAACCATATAAAGGCTTGATGGTGAACATTATTTTACCCTATTGAACTAACTTTGACCATGAATTATTTTAAATATTTTGACCTCAAATCACAAATAAAAAATAATAGACGCAAACTAATTTTTTTCAAGGTTTCCAAAAATGTAAATAAATTTGAAAATTTTAACAAATTGTGAGTTATAGATAAAATTAATGAAAGACCCTAAAATGGTGATAACATTTGACAAATAGATCCAAATGAGCTAAAATTTGAATGGAAATTTACTTGAATGATTTCACAATTGTTGTAACAATAAATTTTAGATAAATTCACTATTATTTGCAAGATATATCCAAATTTAAATATATAAGGTTTTTGACTTGATTATGGCCCAAATTGATGCTCTAATACCACATAGAATGATATTAATTCACCAAGTAAGTACAAATACAATAATTTATCATAATGATATGAAAATATAATAACACTTTTGAATAATAGATAAACCACTTCGAGGGGGTAACCTCCCAAATGCTTATAATAAGAATGAATACTCAAATATGATGATGAATAACTAACCCTACCTCCTATATATAGTCTAAAAAGGCCATGTGCCACCAATAGGCTGACCTAATAGTTATATGACTACATATATAAATGCAAAATAATATGAAAAATGGTCTTTCAAGCCACAATTTGGATACACATATCCCTAAACATGCTAATGGTTAAGGGTGTAACAGATTGACATAATCATAATATCCATGTGTTATGGTAATATAATATAAGTGTCCATACACTTATTAAGAATACATCTTATTCTCTTATTTATAGATAAATTAATATTACCTTTAGAATTAGAGATAACATCTCTATGTGTTTCATTAAAATGCATCAGGAAAGATGAATATGTATACACTATTTCTTAATTATATAGCACCTTTGTCTTGTACACTTGGAAAATACATATCATGAGTGTAATTTTAACTTCTATACATTTCTCTATACTAGAATAACTCACATTCACTATCTCTCTATGATTAATTACTTATCTCTTAGTTTTCCCAATGTTATTATGATGAGTCAAGCCTTATATCTTGTCCAAAATGCTATAAACTTGCCTATCTTCTATTTCTATGAGTTTTAGATCTGTACTTATTTTCTAAATTATCAAACACTTGTGTCTAGGTCACATACTTTCATTGATATAAATTTCCTATCCAAGCACAATTGTCAAGTACCCTAAAGTCATCCAATTTGCAAATTCAATGTATACTATGATCGGCCTAAGTTATTTAATGTGAGATATTTTCCAATGCGATTGGTATAAATATTATATCAACCCTCATTCATTCTAGACCTATAAAAGACCTAGAGAGACTAACGAAACATACCATGATCATTCTATCAATCACTCAAGTGAGTAAAGCTTCTAAATTTTATATTATTTCCATATTAGTAATAAAGACAACAGATATATAGGTTTAAAGTACTAAAGGAGCATTCCAAGAGTTATATTTATCAAATTACAAGATAGGTCATTTTTTTTACTTACTTATCACTAATTTTATGATTCACACACAATCCAACACATAGGGAAGAACTGCATAAGTTTGAGGGCCTCTTTGGAGTATTGTATATATAAGAAGTTATCATTAGTAAAGGGGTCCTTGTGGTATCTTTATACCATGTGCTTACTAACCCATATTTCCCCCAACCAATATGAAGTCAAAGAATTATGGTTCTTTTATTTAATAAAGAATGATAGTTGATGGTCTAGATCTAAATGCACCAAAGCAAAGGTGACATAGAAACCAAAAGCATTAAGGTGGTCACATATAGTTTTAGAAAGTATTCTATAATGATAACCTACATACAAGTGAAATAATAACATCAACACAACCATTATAAGTTGACATAAGTGTCTAAGGCTATAAAGGTCAAACTTCCAAAATTAGGTGATTGTTCTTGAATCTAGATCTAGTCATCTTTTCTACTTGTTCCATACCTAGATCTATATTAGCATCTAATCAACTAAGTACCTTATTTTCATTATTATTATAATATCTAGCATATCTATATTTTATATCTTTATCATCTTAACATAATAAATTTAGTATATGTTTTAGCTGAGTTTTGTTAATAATTAGCCTAATCTAGAGATACTATACCATCCTTGTGCCCTATTCTATCTCGAACCCTTTAACCCTAGATTCACCCATATCAATATTTTATGGATAAACATTTGTTAAACCCAACCTTTATTCTATAAAACCTTATATTTTTATCTAGGGTTTCTTAATTATTTGCTTTTATTTATGATTTATGATTTGACAAATTAAAAATAAATTCTCCTTTTCTATCCACATGTTCAATATGGATGCATGTATAACTCTTTTTTATGTTGAAATTTTTAGTTTTATAAATAATCTATTATTTTACCACACTAATATAGGGTACCATCCAAATAAATAAGTAGATACATTAATATAATGAAAGGTTTGTAAATATAAAACAACACTTAATATCTTTTCATAATTCCTTTTGAAACACTATAGAGCTAATATATATGTGCACACATACATGATCACAATGATTTGTTTTACTTAGACCTTATTAGAATGATAGATATCATTGTGCACCCATTATTTTCCCATAGATTATATTATATTCCATGGTTTATGTTATCACTACTTGAAAAGGAAAAGATATTCAACCTGGTCTACCACTTGTAAATATACAATAGGTACCTCTGAAGACAAAGACTTTGATCAGATCTAAGGGATATGACCTTGTTAAATAATTGAGAAACACACATGCTAATATTTACATCCTTGAACTTATACATTAATACACTATCTTTACAGATACTATTTATGAGGCACTATATGAACCCCAAGTTTTGAGTGATATTGAGCCAACTTACTTTATGTATATCATGAAAGATCTCAGAAATAGTGCAAAACTAGTCACCTTTGATCTAATAGTATTACTGTTTAAAGATGTTATTGACCAAGAGTTAACTCTATTAATATAAGTAAATATGGATAATAAGGGTATCAAATGTGTGCTCTATGATATTGCATCGAGCTTAAACATTTTTAACATAAATATCCTAACCACCTTGGTTATTATTACTAACCTTCTATAAAAATATGTGATACATATCAAGGGATTCAATAATTCACATAGCCCTCCAATTGGCCAAATAACTTTGGATTAACATTGGGGGAAAAAATGATAATCATTACATTATAATTTAATTTTGGGTAGACCTTCGATACACACAATGGAGGCCATCCCATCTAATTTACATCAATGTGTGAAATTCATACATCATAGGATTTTATTGATGATGCCTACTGATGATGACCCCTTTAAATTTTATAAAATGATACATTTTAATGAAAATGGTATTGTTACAGTATTAACACCAAAATAATGTGTTCCTCCTAATACTATTTAAACTTATGAGGTGGGTGAGTCAAGTAAAATAACTACATTATCTCCAATAATAGATAAGGAATGAAAACCTGAAGTACACATAGATGCACATCAAGAACAAGAAACATACCAAATAATCCAATGATACAAAAAGCACATGTACCTATAATATTTGATATTCCTTTATTGGCAAATAATGAGTAATTATATGTCCATATTTAATATTATTATGATATTGATGAAGATCTAGCCCATGATATGATAAATGAGACATTGCAACAACTTAAATTTTATCCACTTGATAAAATTTCACATAATCTAGTTGAACCTAGAGGTCGTGACACATATAAGTTAAACTCACCTTCAGAAGATAAAAAATAAAATCAGGAAAAGGAAAGGCATAAGTATCATATGATAATTTAAATGCATTATATTATGAAGATCCCTCTTGGCTACACACCTTAAGTCAGCCATACAAGGGGAAAATTTAGATACATCATGTAAATATTGTGGAGGTCTCTTATAAGATTCCAAAATAGATTATAAAAATCATAACAACTAGGATAATATGTATACAATACTTTATATGTTATTTAGACATAACATTATATCTTTACCTTCTAAGAGACATAGTTTGAGAAGTATAATTACTCCTAAATAAGGGTTTTCATATTTCATATCATAGGATAAAATTTCATCAAATAAGTCATTTTCAGACATTGCAAATCCAAATTCATAAATATAATAATGAGGGGCACATGTAAATTATGCCTTAGAAGATAAAAAGACAAATTAATTTAAAATATTCATATGAAAACCATCCTTCAAAGTGAAAAGGTAATGAAGACCTAATTATTACTAATATTATTGACAAATTTTACTGTTAGCATCTCCAGTTTGATAGGAAAAATTGGGATAAAATGTGTGGCACTACATCCATTAAATAGTTAAAACATAATAAAAATTAATTAACATATTATTTGTTGATGTTATAATGTCATGGTTACATCAATTTACCATTAGAATGTGGATCATATGTGATCTCATGATCATATAGATACTACATTAGGATCTATATTTGACAATAAAATTTAGACAACATTAGTTTACTAATTAGAATCCAACACTGAATAATGAAGATATGTGTATCACCCTTACTTATAGGGGTATGAATATTTTCTTACTGCATGATGGGCATGGCCACCCTTCCCACTGATGGCTACTAGAATACCATTACATAAGTACATCAAAGAGGTGGTCATGTATCAATGTAAACCAAGAATTTAAAATGCCTCAAGTGATCCTGTAACTTTCAATGATGAGGACATCCTTTATTAGTCATCTTAAATATTGTAAAAATACCCAAAAAATAAAATTACAAAACTCAAAAATATGTTCAATATTTACTTATCTTATTATCTCCTTGGCATATATGATGTTCATTCCATGTTGGTATATGGAATATTAGTATTTATTGTATACACATGTGTTTCAAACATCTTTTTAGTGTGATTTAGGCATATACATATGTATGATTTATGCATTTTTTTATGTTGGGCTTTCCTTCTACCCACATCACCAGGATGTTGGGGGGCATCCACCTCCTTGATCGTGATACATCTAGATTGTATCATTCTATGGTCATTTTAAATTATCATGTTTGAGCTTATTTACTACACATGAATTTATCCATGCTTATATATTTTTTAGTGTACTTGATATGCTATGTATTTAATGTTTATTTCTACCAAATATATCTAGGGATTGATATGTTATGTTTATGCTAGTTGATTATGTTTTCATGTATGCACTTCTTTGAGTGTATATCTTTGATATTATCTTGATTATTTGATCATTTGTGTATGATCCATTATTCATTCCCCTTACACCTTTATTTTCCTCTTTAAAATTTGAATATGCTATTGCTTATTGTATATTAAAATTTAATATGTCATTTATTACTTTGTGGACATTTGACTAAGTCATGTCACATTGATTGTGAAAAAATTGAATATGCCCCTTATTTGCAATAATATTAGACCATTGTCTCTTGATTTTATTGTTGATTGATCTTGTGTGTGTGTGTTTTATTTATTGTTGATATTTTACTATTACTATCTATATTTTTCCATGATTTGCATTGTGTATATTAGGATTTGGTGTGATCACACTCTTAATGCTTTGATGATGCATATACCTAGACATGCTCAATCTATATGTTACATGATACATTCATAGTTTAAATGGCTAGCTTATCCTTTTGAGGTAATTTAACTACCAATTTATACTTCCCCTCACCTCAAAAGTGGGGGAATATAAATGATGTCATGACATAGAGGCATGACTTCAACATTACTTCACATATTCATATTAAAGTAGGGACATGTTTTGTAAACATGTTATCCACATTTATTTAATATGAAACATAATCAAATTATAGTAAGGAAATTTTTTGGAAAAATATTCTCTACACTTACACTAGTTTTTCTATTTCAGATTATAGTGGGGGCATGTTTTGGAAATATATTCTCGACACTTACACCAGTTCTCAGATTTAGATTATAGTGGGGGCATGTTTTAGAAACATATCCTACACATTGGCACTTATATAATTTTTTATATTTCTCCATATATAGTGGAGGTGTGTTCTAGAAACATGTTATCCACACTTACATAGATTCAAATTGTCTAGAATTCATAGTTATATGATTCAGATACACATTTATGGTAGAATTCTATACATTGGTACCCTTGTTATAAATTTTTTGATCATGATACATATCTAAGGTGAATATGTTATGAAATGTGTGACTATTATTATAAAATCAAATTATTTTTAGATTATAAACACTTTTATGGGTTGTCATCACTCACTATGTTGGAACTTTACATATTGTATTAGCCCAATCTATTGTGATAACTAGTTTGCTTTATGGTATGGTTGAGTTTGTTATGCCCATTTTTTCACCCTTCTCTTTTTATGAAAAAATTAATGTACTTATATATTATAATATAATAATGACTTAAGTTTATAAAGTCTAACACTTCTTATGGTGGTTTAAGTCCTTTAATTTTATTTTAAATATGCATTTTTATGCTTAGACAATCACAAATGATTATTGCATTAAATGAAATTTAGTTATTTGAAAGTTAATTAAGTGGTTTCAAAATCAAGAATGGATATTATTGAAATACATTTCAATATAAATTAAACTGTATTTGACTTTTTGATATAAATTTAGTCAAATTTTATAGTTTCCTAAGGATTGATGGGAGTATTACATATGTTTTATCAATAATGTTGTATAGTTTGAATACATTAAATGTAATTTCATGCATATTTTTGATAATGCATAATGTTAAAATGACTTATAGTTCATATATAAGAGTGATGTATCTCAAAGTGATCATCGTAGAACATGGCATGTATTACCAATCATACTCTCTTTTAGGATATGATGTTGTTTGTTTGCCAAAGTCTATATTATTCTATCAGATGCATGAGATGGAAGTTAAAATGATCAAATCCTAAGTTTATAAATCAAACCTATCTAGGGTTCATAGTGTAACTAAAATAAGTTTTGAACATTGATTATTATAATCTTTTGTTAAATGGAAATTAAAAGGGTTAAATCACATGTGATTAAAACCTATGCATGAATTAAATCATGTTTTATTACATCCATTTGAAGTGCATATTAGAAAATGTTTAAGCTATAGATATAAATATAAGATCATGGGTAATTTTGTTAACCTAGAGCCAACAAGAGATGGGATTAGATTTAACTAAGGTAAAAAATGTGGAACCACCATGAAATTTAAAATGACATGAAGTTAATGTTTACATTTTATGTGGATTCATTTGGATTTTATTCGAATGATAATCAATTAGAATTCAATATTGAAGTAATTGCCTTGAAAATATTTTAATGTCAATATTTTTGGTGGAGAGATTAATGTGAACTATGTTTAGTGGTGATATGGTCAATTCGACTAAGATACTAGATTAGTCAATAGTAAAGAAATAACAAATGATAACTAAACATGTTGGCATAGTATTTAATGTTCACCAAAACCAATATGAAAGAGGTATTTTTTCATTTGTTTGGGTCATTTTGTAAGCTTTCAAGGTAGAAACAAGGTTTCTATAGTGGACAAAATGGAGAGGATATTTAGCAGAGTGGCCAAGCTTAGAAGGAACACTATTACATTTGTGTTTGTTTTGTAATTGTAAGGTATGTTAAGATTTGTTGAAGTTTTGAATATATGTAGTGACTAAAATATCAAGTGATGTTTATTTTTAATGTTTTATTAATTTTTTTATTATTTAGCTTAGAAATATTGGTTGCATGTAAAATGGTTTGGAAGTTCTGGGTTAAATTTGAAAAGAATACTTTAGAAGATACAATGAATATTGAGGACATATTTTTGCATTCACAAGGATTATTGATTTGGGTTAGTTATAATATATATTTGTGAATAATATTTATTGATTTTCATATATTCCATAATTTCATGAATATTTTATTATGATATATAGTTATCTTTCTCGAACATATTTACTAATTTTTTTAAAAACTTATAGTCAAATGGTAAAAGTATAAATGGTTCTCTTCGTAGTTTATTTTTCTAAGAAATAGTTTTTGTGGATTTAGATATTATATTTTATTTATTTAATATGAATATAGTTGTATATCCATTTATTTTTCTCATAAAATACTATTTTTCTTGGTTTGTGTGGAAACTCTTGCATGTATTTTACATTCCTCAAAACTTGCTTTGGTTCAATGATTTTTTAGCTTGTAGTGATTGAAATATTGTGTCTATTTAAAATGAATGTAAATCAATTTTAAATCATGCATGATTGATTTCATAGGTATCATAAATTCTATGTTTATCCTTAAATATTTCTATACATGAGATATTTTGGGTTGATGAGATTATAATGTGGTCTTTAGGCTTGTAATTGAGATATCAATTTTTATGAAGACTTGAGAGTTTTAAATGTCTATTTATAAATATAAGTTATTATTTTTAAGCGATTTTGGTTTTGATGAGTGAAATATGTTAGTGAAATAAATCATATGATGGGCATTTCTCATATGGATAAAAAATTATCATAAGTACATGATATGGTAATGGAATGTGTATTTTTGGTTAGAAAATGTATAGATGAACTCAAAAGGTTAAGTTTGTATGAATTTGAGTTTATTTATGTTTTATATGATTTTATTTAACAAATTTAAATTTGTCTTTGAATAAAAATATTAGGGTTATAGGTTTGTATCATGTTTATTTCAGATGTTAGTTTTACATGCTATGTGATTGGATTGGTTTATGTTGTTTTTGATATGGGTTTCTTATTAACAATTGAGTTATGAATGATGATTTTTTATTACATGTTAGTAAACATTTGAAATGTATATGCATGATGTTATGAATTTTAATGTTCAGTTTATATATTCAAAGCATATAGTAGTGGTGATTTCAAAATCAAAGAGTTAATAGATGATAGACTTCTCAAGTACATAATGTGATTATACTTGTGTAGGTACATGACATCATATTATTAGTTTATGAAAATTAGATTATTTAACATTTTTACTAAAATATTATGGAAAATTCATATTAATGTTAATGTTTATAGTATTTAATTATATTTAAATTATTATAGTTATTATTTTTTTTGCATATTTTGATGTTTTATTTAATGATTGTGATGACTAAAGGGTCCTCACCTGTTTAGAGTTGTTTTGAGTCTATTATTTTTTATTTTTGATCTTAAGATTCTATTAAAGTCTTAAATTTAATAATAAATTATAATATTTAACTAATTCACTTTTAAAGTGCCAATTAAAGTTAACAAATAACTAACTAAAGTTAGTTGTAAATTATTTTATTAACCATCTCTTAAGAATGTTTTTTAAAAGGATATCAAAGTTATACCACAAAGGGGGGAATGTTACATATGTATTTTGAAGACTATGAATTAATTCAAATTTCATTCATTCTTATTTTCTTCTGTGCATCATCTTTGAGATAATATAAATTTTGCAGATAGACTAATAATACATCCTCTAATGGTTAATTAACCCACTTAATCAATGCATGTATATCTAAGTTTCTTATTTAATTTATAAATTAATTATCTAAATTAAGTATAATATGTTATGATGATTGTATATATATAGTCATATGTGCAAAATCTAAAGTACTTGACCTAAATAATAATGATAACATCATTATGTGTAACATTTTATTGATCTATCCATACTATAACAGTTGTCATTTAATAAAAAAATTGTACTGAAGCTTGCTTCTCAATATATTTCATTCTATTTAATTCTAAAGTTACTCTTGTTTCAAGATTCACAAATTATATGATTAGTTTCTTTTTACTTTTTTTTTAGATTAATGATTAGTTGTTTATTCTCTTAGTAAGTTTATTTATTTTATTTTATTTATTTTTATTAGATTTAGTTTCTTCGTTTGCTAACATGTTTTTTGATTTTAATAATTTTAGATTCCTAAATTTATTGATTTTAATCTACTAAAAATAGTCTTGATTATTAATTAGTTTTAACTTTAGATAGACTTTAGTTCTCATTATTTTTTGTTTAGGTGTCTATTTTCTTTCTTTATTTTTCTCTTTTCTTTGTTTTGGTCATTTCTATTTTTTTATCCTTGTAATGTGAGAATGCATATTGGATACATCTTTTCAATGATCTGAGATTTCAGTCCTTAAAGGGATTGCCTAGTCCATAAAATTTTATCTCTCAAATAGTTTAGATAACATTTATAAATCATATTTAAGATATTTTTAACATTATAACTAAGCCATGATTAACTTATTATATTAGGTAAGCCATGATTAACTTATTATATTAGGTTTGTCTCTATGTGTGTGTGTGTGTGTGTGGGTGGGTGGGTGTGTGTGGGTGTGTGTGTGTGTGTGTGTATGCGCGCGCATGTGCGTGCGTACATGTGTGGGTGTGTGCGTGCATGTGTGTGTGTGCATGTGTGCGTGTGTGCGTGCGTACATGCGTGCGCGCATGCATGTGTGAGTGTGTGCGTGCGTGTGTGTGTGTGTGTGTGTGTGTGTGTGTGTGTGTGTGTGTGTGTGTGTGTGTGTGTGTGTGTGTGTGTGTGTGTGTGTGTGTGTGTGTGTGTGTGTGTGTGTGTGTGTGTGTGTGTGTGTGTGTGTGTGTGTTACACACACACATTTCATCTTAGCATGGTCAATACTAATGTTATGTTTGATTGATTTATATTTATTATTGAATATATTAGTCCCCATATATCTTTAAAAAAATGTTATATGCATCTTTTGAATTGATTTTAATCCATAAACCCTTATGATTATATTAGTATGATTCTACCGTAACCTTCATGATAGGCAAAAGGGTTAATTTTTTGAAATGAATTTTCTCATAGTTACCAAATTTGGTGACTCCACTAGGGAACTTTTAAATCAAGTTTATTTATTTCTAAAATTTTTCATTCTTTTATTCAATGATTCCCATTACCATAATTGGTCACTAGTTTTCAATTCATAGTTCTATTAGTTGGTATCTTAGATGTTTATTCTAGTTTAGTAACTATTTCTTGATTAGTTATGGAAAACATAGATGAGATCACTCGAGAATGCATTTAGATCAAAATATTAATAAAAAAACAATTAGACCAATGTTAGATAGCTTGGTTTAGACTTTCTTTGGAGGAAAAATAACCCATAGTAAAATATTTGTTGCACTTTCTTTGGAAATGAAATGAAATTTCTATTTATTTCAGACCAAGTGGTGAACTTTTCTTTCTCTATTGGAAGAATAATCTACCTGATAATTACATTCAAATTATTTATAAAATTGATATTGTTGACTTTAACTTAGCATTGAGTTTTGCTCACATCCAAAGCCAAAATCAAGATTTTATTAAAATTTTCTCACTTGATCATGATATGTTCAAATGTAAAAGATTCTATACTTTAAATTTTGAATTTCAACATAATTTTCCTAAAGAATTTTATATCTTTTTTATCTATGATCAAATAAATGCATAGTATATTTAAAATGATAATCAAGAATTATCATATACTTTAGATTTTTCATTAGAATGTTATGATTTAGAATAAAAAATTGATTTTTCATCAGAATCAAAATTAGAGCAATCCGATTCATTTGATATACCTGATCAATCACCTAATAATGTCATTTATCTTAATTATAATTAATTTTGTAATGATAATCTTTTGATATATAGAACTATTATTAGTAATGGAGAATATGGAAATGTTTTAAAAACCTTTGAACTAGAAAATATTGACTTAAATATGAAAATTTCCATAGAATTGGAATAAGATTGCTTTCCCAATAGAAGTAATTCCTCTCCTTATGATTTTTATTGTTGTATATAATAATATCATATCTAATTTAGATTCTTATAGTAAATCCCCAATCAATTTTGATTCAAAATATCATGCTCTAGATGAAATTTTAGATCTATTTGATGTTGGATTAAGTGTTATAGCAACAAAAAATAAATGTGAAGATAATGATGTTATATTTACTGGATTGACCATTCAATTAATGGAAATTGAATATGAAAACATTAATTTTATAGATTTTCTAAATCATGATATGATATTAACAAGTATTACATGTATTATCATTCTTATTTACCTAAACCAAAATACTTGATAAATAATGTTGACTATGAATGTTTTAAATTTGATGATCCTCTAGAGTTTGAAACAATGAATCATATTGAATGTGTAAAATCTAAAAATATTGAAAATTGTTTAATAGAGATCAATCTAGAGTATAAAATTAAACAAACAAATCATTTTCTTGATCAAGATTCTCTTTAACGTAAAATTATTCATCTCTTTTCAAACCAAATAGATAATCTTTTATATAGATTACAAAGCCAAGAAATGACTGAGACCACATAGTCATGATTCAATTCTATTTATTCAAGGTTATATTATATGTTTATTGTGTTGTCTTTCTACATTTAAGCATTATAGTTTGATGCATGATGAATATATTTATGTTGAAAGTAATGTCTTACATTATAATTATGCTAAAATCAATCACTTGTAAGCTATTTCTTTATTTTTTTGGTTTAAGTCATAATTTAGTTTTTTTATCTTTTACTATTGGTTTATCCTTTATTTTATCTCACAATGGAATTTTTTAATATCAATTAGTTGTCTTGTTTCTCTCTCTCTATTTTTTTGTGTGTGTATATATATATATATATATATATATATTTTATTTTGGTTTTATATTTTGATTTCTCTTTCTGGTTTGTTTCTTTATTTATTTTTGTTGTCCTTTTATGTTTTATTTGGTATGGATCAACATTTGGGTTAAACTGGAGTCTTCATTATTTTAAGGTAAAAGTACAATGGAATCTATCATATCACTATAAGTTTATCAATTATGTTAAGATCTTTTACATGATAAATTTTAGATTTTATAACATGAATAAACATGAATTGAGTTAAAAATGTGTTGAAAGCATTATTGTTTTTAAATTTTTTTTTGAGACTTTTTCACTTAATTTCATATCTAGACTAAATTCTATTGTCTAATTTATCTCATTTTCCATGCCACACTATCCAAACATCTCATCCTTTAACAATTTATCATTATTAAATGGGTCTGTGTATAACTACCTAAGAAACGATTGAATCTGAATCACACTCTTAGGTGATTTAACCTTCAATTAAGTAATTTATTATTGCTACCCAGTTTTATTACTAAAATTAGCTAGTAAGGTCACCAGTGTTATTCCTAATTTTTCACCCCTCTTTTTCTAAAAAAATTGAATGTATTTATACATTATGTCATACCGATGACTTAAGGTCATAAAGTCTAAAACTACTTATGCAGGTCTAAGTCTTTTTATTTTATTTTAAATATGCATTTTTATGCTTAGACAATCATGTGTGACTATTACATTGAATGAAATTTTGTAATTTGAACATTAATTAAATGTTTTTTAAAGCATGAGTAGATATTAATGAAATATGTCTAACTATAAATTAAATTGTAGCTGACTTTGTGACAAATTTAGATGAATTTGATAGTTACCTAAGGACTAATGGGAGTATTACATATGTTTAATCTATAATGTTGTGTAGTTTGAATATATAAAAGGTAATTTCATGCATATTATTGATAATACATAACGTTTGAATGCCTTATAGTTATACACAATAATTATGTATTTTAAAGTGGTCATCATAGATAATGGAAGATATTGTTGAGCATATTCTCTTCTTAAGATAAGAATTTATTAGTTTACCAAAGTTTGTATTATTCTATTATATGTATGAGCTCAAAGTTAAAATGATCAAGTCCTAAGTTTCAAAATAAAACCTATCTAGGGTTCATAGTGTACTTAAAATACTTTGTCAATGTTGATTATTGTGATATTTTGCTAAAAAGGCATTATAAGGTTTAAATAATAAGTATATGACTAAAACCTAAGCGTGAATTAGGTCATGGTTTATTAGTTCCATTTAAGTCATAGCTTTATAAATGTTTAATATCTAGATATAAATCTACAATCATGGGCAATGTTGTTAACCCTGAGATAACTAGACATGGGCTTAAATTTAAATGAGGTAAGAAATGTAGGGCCACCATAAAATTTCAAATGGCATGAATTTAATGTTTGCATTTTATGTGGATTCATCTAGATTTCATTGGGATTAATAATTAGGTACAAATTAATGCTAAATTACTCTCCTCATTTCTTGTTTAATGGTAGGATTTTTGGTGGAGAGATTAGTGTAAACTATGTTTAGTGGTGATATATCCAGTTTGACCAAGCTGCTAGATTATTTGGTAGCAAAGAAATAAAAAATGATAACTGGACACATTGGTAGAGTAGTTAATGTTCACATAAGCCAATACAAAATAGGTAGTTTTTCATTTATTTTCATCATTTTGTAAGATTTTAAGGTAGAAATGTGGTTGTGTTAGTGTATAGAATGGAGAGGAGATTTAGCAGAGTGGTTGAGATTAGAAGGAACACCATTGAGTTTTTATGTAACTACAAAGATATGTTAATATTTATTGAAGTTTTAAATATAAGTAGTGATATTTAGTTTTAATGTTTTCACAAATTAGTTTTTATTATCTCATAAATATTGGATGCATGTAAAATGGTTTCTGAGTTTTGGTTTTAATTTGAAAAGAATACTTTGGAAGATACAATACACATTGAGGACATATTTTTACATTCAGAAGGTTTACTAATTTGGTTCAGTTTTGATAGATATAGATTCATGAATCATATTTATTGATTTTTCACTAGTCTAGACTCACATGAATATTTTCTTCTCACATACAATTATCCAAATGGAATATATTTATTAAATTTTTTTAATATTTACATTTGAATGGTAAATGTCTAAATGATTCTCTTTGTAGTTCATTTTTCAAAGATATGGGGTTTTTATAGCTTTCAATACTTGAGATTATTTGTTAAATGTGAATCCATATGGGTATTCATTTATTGTTCTCATAAAAAAATTACTATGATTGGTCTAGATGGGGACTCTTGCTTGCATTTTCCATTCCTTGAAACTTGTTCAGGTTCAATGTTTTTTACCTTGTAATGATTTAAATATCATGTTTATTTCAAACAAATGCCAATCAATTTTAAATCATACATGCTTAATTTTATTGGTTTCATAAATTCTATGTTTCCACTTAAATATTTCTATTCATAAGATATTCTGGGTTGATTAGATTGTAATGTGGTTTAAAGGCTTGTAGTCAAGATATTGGTTTCTATGAAGACATAGGATTTTTAAATGTCCATTTATGACTAAGTTTTTAATTTTAAGTCATTCTAGTTTTGATGAGTTAACTATGGTATTTGTATGATGGTTCGATAAATGATATAATGAACATTTCTTAGATGGATGAAAATTCATCATAAGTACATGATTTTGCCATAGAATGTGTATTTTTGGTTAGAAAATGTATAAATGAACTCATAAGGTTAAGTTTGTATATATTTGAGTTCATTTATGTTTTTTATGATTCTTTTTATCAAAATAACATTTGGGTTTGAATAAAAATATTGGGGTATAGGTTTGCACTATGATTATTTCAAATATTAGTTAGCAGATGTAAATGTGATTGTGTTGGTTTATTTTGTTTTAGATATGGGTTTCTTCTTGACAATTGATTCATGAAAATTTGTTATTTAAAATTTTTAATGAATATTTGACATGTAAATGCATGAGGTTGTGATTTATAATGTTTAGTTTATATATTCAAATCATATAGTAGTTGAGTTTTCAAAATCCAAGAGTTATCATATGATAAACTTCTCAAGCATAGAATGTGATTATACTTGTGTAGGTACATCATAGTAGATTATAATTCTATGCGAAGTAGATTAGTTAATGTTTTATTGAAATATTATGGAAAATACATATTAATGTTAATGTTTATAGTATTTAATTTTATTTAAATTATTATAGTTATTATGTTTTTTGGCTTATTTGAATGTTTTTTATTTATGACTATAATAACTAAAGGGCCCCCACCCATTTAAATTTGTTTTGGTCTATTATTCTTTAAGTTTGATCTTAAGATTATATATAAGTCTTGAATTTAAAATTAATTTATAAAATTTAAATAATTGACTTCAAAGAGTCAATTAAAGTTAGCAAATAACTAACTAAAGTTAGTTATGACTTATTTTCTTAACCATCTCTTGAGGAGATGATTTAAAATGAGATCAAAGTTAAATCACAAAGGGGGGAACATTACATAAGCATTTTGAAGACTCTAAATTAAGTTAAAGATCATTGATTATTCTCTTATTCTATGCAACATCTTTGAGATAATACAACTTTTGTAGATAGACCAATAACACATATTCTAATGGCTATGTAACTCTCTTTGGTGCATGCATATTCAAGCTTATTGTTTAGTTTATAAATAGATTATTTGAAGTCTATTATGTCTAATATATTTTGATGATCATATACATGAAGTCATATGTGAATAATCCAAATTACTTGACCTGAATAATAATGATTACATCTCCACGTATGATTTTATTTATATTTTCAAACTATAATAGTTGTTAGTTTGAAGACATTTTTTACTGAAGCTTATTTATCAATAAATATTATTCTATTTTATTCAAAAATGAATCTTGTTTCAAGACTCATAAATTTTATGATTAGTTTACTTTAACATTTATAATTTTGATTAGTTGTCAATTGTTAATTTTCTTAACTGGTTTATTTAGTCTATTTATTTATTTTTATTATATTTAGTTTCTTGGTGGTTTTTTAGTTTGCTAACATGTTTTTTAATTTTTATAGTTGTAGATTCCTAGCTTTATTAATTTTTAATCTACTAATAATAATTTTAATTTTTAATTAGTTTTAACTTCAAATAGCCTCTAGTTCTCCTTCTTTGTTGTTTAGGTGTTTGTTTACTTTCTTATCTTTTTTTTGGGTCATTACTCTTGTTCATCCTTTTAGTGTGAGCATGTATATTACATACATATTTTTAGTTATTTAAGTTTTCTATAATTTAATGGATTACCTAGTACATAATATTTTTTCTATCAAATAAGTTAGAAAATAGTTATAAATCAAATTTGAGATTGATTTAACATTACAATTAATCAGTGGTTAACTTATTAGATCAGGTGTGTGTGTGTGTGTGTGTGTGTGTGTGTGTGTGTGTGTGTGTGTGTGTGTGTGTGTGTGTGTGTGTGTGTGTGTGTGTGTGTGTGTGAGAGAGAGAGTGTGTGCGCACGCGTGGGTGCGTGTGTGCATGTGTGTGTGTGTGTGTGTGCATGTGCGTGTGTGCGTGTGCATGTGCATGTGCGTGTGCATGTGCGTGTGTGTGTGTATCTTCTTGACAAGATAGATAATAATGTTATGTTTGATTTATTTATATAAAATTGATGTTGATTTATTATAGATTATATTAATCTTTAGAACTTATAAAAAATCTCTTCTAGCATATTGGAAATCAATTTTATTCCTTATACCCTTATGATTAGACTGGTATGATTCCACTTTAACCTTCACGATAGGTGAAAGGGTTAATTTTTTGATGTGATATTTCTCACCATTAACAAATTTGGTGACTCCATTGGGGAACTTTTAAATCAATTGCTAGTTTTTAGTTCATAGTTTTATTAGGTGGTAGCTCAGATTTTAATTCTAGTTTAGTAATTGTTTCTTTTTTAGTTATGGAAAACATAGATGAGATCACTCAAAAATGGATTTACATTAAAATATTAATTGAAAATAAAGTAGACCAATGTCTAATAGCCTGGTTTACACTTTCTTTGGAAGCAAAATAATCTATAGGGGAATATCTATTGCACTTTCTCTAAATACTAAATGAAATCCTTATTTATTTTAGACCAAGTGGTGAAATTTTATTTATCTATTGGAAGAATAATCTACTAATAATTACATTCAAATTATTCAAAAAATTGGTATTGTTGACTTTAACTCAGCATTAATTTTTGCTCACATCTGAAGCCAAAGTCAAGCTTTTTTAAAGATTTTATTAATTGATCATGATATGTTCAAATGCAAAATATTCTCTAATTTAATGTTTAAATTTGAACACAAATTTCCTAAGACATTTTATATCCATTTTGCCCATGATAAGATAATGGCAAAGGATATTGAAAATGATTCTCAAGAATTATCATATCATTTAAATTCTTCATTAGAATGTTATGATTTAAAACAAAATATTGATTTTTCATCACAATCAAAATTAGATAAATTTGATTCATTTGACCTACCTAATCAATCATACAATAATGTCATTTATTATAGTTCTAATTTATTTTCTAATCACAACCTTTTAATAGATATAACTATTCCTAGTGATGGATAAGATGATGTTGTTTTGAAAAGATTTGAACTGGAAAATATTTACTTGGATATGAAAATTTCCTTAGGATTAGAATATGATTACTTTCTCACTATAAGTAATTATTCTCCTTATGGGTTTATTATTGTCTATAACAATCTCATATGTAATTAAGATTCTTCTAATAACTCTCTTATCACTTTTGATTCAAAAGATCATGCTCTAGATGAAAGTTTGGATCTCTTTGATTCTAGATTAAGTGTTATAATAACATAAAACAAATGTGAAGATATTTATGCTACAAATATTATATCAAGCATTCAATTGATGGAAATTTAATATGAAAAGTTTGATTTAATAGATTTTCTAGATCATGATGCAATATTAACAAGCGAGTATGACACATTTTATTTTTCTTATTTATGTAAACCAAAAGACTTGATAAGTAATATTGGCATGAATGTTTTGAATTTGATGACCCTCTATAATTTGAAGCAATGACTCATATTGAATGTGTAGAGTCTAATAATATTGAAAATTGCTTAATAGAGATCAAAATAAAGGATAAACTTGAACAGACAAATCATTTTCTTGATCAATATTCTCTTTACACTAAAAATATTCATCTCTTTTCAAACCAAATAGATAATATTTTATATACATTAAGAGACCAAGAAATGGCTGAGACCACATGTAGTCATGTTTTAATTTTATTTATTCAAGGTTATTTTATATGTTTATCATGTTGTCTTATTGCCTTTAAGTCATACAATTTGATGCATGATGGATATATTCACGTTGAAATTAATTTATTACATTATAATTATTTTTATGGTGATCACTTTTAAGTTATTTATTTATTATTTTTGTGGTTTAAAGCATATTTTTATACTTTTATTTTTAAGTATCGGTTTACCTTTATTTTTTCTCATAATGGAATATTTTTAATATCATTTAGATGTCTTGTTTATCTTTAGTTTATATATATATATATATATATATATATATATATATATATATATATATATATATATATATATATATATATATATATATATATATATATATATATATATATATATATATATATAGAGAGAGAGAGAGAGAGAGAGAGATAATTTGTTGTTTTGGTTTTCTATTTTTTCATTCCCTTTCTAGTTTATTAATGTATTTATGGTTTGTTGTCCTTTTTTTTCTTTGGTATGGATTAACATTTGCATTAAAGTGGAGTATTCATTATTTTGAGGTAAAAGTACAACGGAAGCTATCATATCACTATAAGTTTGTCAATTATAGTAATATATTTTACATGATAATGCTTAGATTTTATTTTATGAATAAACAAAATTGAGTTATAAATGTGTGGAAAGCATTATTGATTTTTAGAATTTGGTCTTGAGGATTTATCACTTGATTGAAATTCCCTTATCTAATTCATCCCTTTCTCCATGCTACACTATCCAAAATATTCATCCCTTAAAAAATTATCATTATTAAATGGGTCTACATATAACTTATTAGAAATGATCGAATATAAATCACATTCTCAGGTGATTTATCTTTCTATTATGAAATTTATTATTACTACCCAATTTTATTACTTAAATTGGCTAACAAGGTCACCAATGTTATGCTTATTTTTTGCACCCACTCTTTTTCTAAAAAAATAAAATGGACTGATAAATTATGCCATAATGATGACTTAAGGTCATAAAGTCTAAAACTATTTATGGGGGTCAAACTCTTTTGATTTTATTTTAAATGTGAATTTTTATGCTTAAACAATCATGGATGACTATTGCATTGAATGAAAATTTGTACTTTAAACATTAATTAAGTGATTTTTAAATCATGAGTGGATATTAATTTAAATAAATTTTAGTATAAATTAAATTTTAGTTGACTTTGTGACATAAATCTAGTCAAATTTGATAGTTGGCTAAGGACTTATGGGACTATTATAGATGTTTTATCGATAATGTTTTGTAGTTTGAATAAATGTAAGCTAATTACATGCATGTTTTTGATAATACATAAAGTTTTAATGAATTATAATTCATTACCAATAATGATGTATCTCAAAGTGGTCATCATAGATCATGACACATATTTCCAAGCATATTCTCTTCTTAAGATATGAAGTTATTTATTTGCCAAAGTCTATATTATTTTATTATATGCATAAGTTATAAGTTAAAATTATCAAGTCCTAAGTTTTAAAATAAAACCTATCTAGGGTTGATCGTGTACTTGAAATAATTTTTGAATATTGATTATTACGATATTTTACTAAAGGGCCATTATAAGGGATAAATAATAAGTATGTGACTAAAACCTAATCATAAATTAGTTCATGGTTTATTAAGTCCATTTTAAGCATAGATTGGAAAATGTTTAAGCTCTTGATATAAATATATGGTCATCGGTAATGTTGTTAAACTTGAGCTAACTACATATGGGCTTGAAATTAATTAAGGTAAGAAATGTAGTGCCACCATGAAATTTCAAATGGTATGAATTTAATGTTTGCATATTATATGGATTCATTTGGATTTCATTGGGATTGATAATTAGGTATAACATAATGTCAAGATACTCACCTTTTTTCATGTTTAATGGTAGTACTTTTGGTAAAGATATTAGTGTAAACTAGATTTAGTGGTGATATGGCTAATTCCCATGACCTTCGAGATTAGTTGATATTAAATAAATAATAAATGATAACTAGACACATTAGTAGAGTAGTTAATATTTACCGAAGCCAAAAAAAATAGGTAGTTTTTTATTTATTTACATCATTTTGTAAGATTTCTAGGAAGAAATGAGGTTCTATTAGAGTATAGAATGGAGAGGAGATTTAGTAGAGTGGTCAAGATTAGGACTATTGTTGAGTTTTTGTAATTTTTGTAACTACAAGATATGTTGAGATTTTTTGAAGTTTTGAATATAAGTAGATATTTTCAGTTTGAGTGTTTACACTAATTAGTTCCTATTTATCTTAGAAATATTGGTTGCATGCAAAATGCTCTTAAGTTTTGGGTTTAATTTGAAAAGAATACTTTAAAATATACAATGCATATTAAGGACATATTTTTGCATTCATAAGGATTATTGATTTGGGTTAGTTCTGATAGAGATTCATGAATCATATTTACTGATTTTTCACTAGTCTAGACTTACATGAATATTTTATCCTCACACACAAATATTTATCTCAAACATATTTATTGAAAAATTTTAAGACTTATTGTCTAATGGTAAAAGTCTAAATGATTATCTTTGCATTTTATTTTTCTAAGAAATGGATTTTTTGCAGCTTGCAATATTGGAGATTATTTAATCAATATGAAGTCAAATAGCTATTCATTTGTTGTGTTCATAATAAAATTACTTTGCTTAGTCTCGATGGGAATTCTTGCATGCATTTTACAATCCTTGAAACTTGTTTTAGTTTAATGGTTTTTTAGCTTGTAGTTATTGAAATATCATGTCTATTTAAAATGAATACAAATCAAGTTTAAATCATGAATGATTGATTTTCTCAGTCTCATACATTCTATGTTTCTCCTTAAAAAAATTTATACATGAGATATTCTGGGTTGATGAGATTGTAATGTGGTTTCTAGGCTTATAATCAAGATATTGGTTTCTATGAAGACATAAGAGTTTTAAATGTCCATTTATGACTCTATGTTATTACTTTTAATTCATTTTGGTTTCAATGAGTTAAATATGGTATTTATATGATGGTTCAGTAAATGATATGATGGGAATCTCTCAAATGGATGAGAATTGCTAATAAGTACATGATTTTGTCATAGAATGTGTATTTTTGGTTTTAAAATGTATACATGAGTCCATAAGGTTAATTTTATATATATTTGAGTTCATTTATGTTTTATATGATTTATTTTATCAAAATGACATTTGGGTTTAGAGGAAAATATTGGGAAGTTTGCATTGTGATTATTTCAGATATCAATTTATAGATGTATATGTGATTGGAATGGTTTATGTTGTTCCATACATGTGTTTCTTAATTACAATTGAGTTATTAACATTGATTATTTATTACATGATAATGAACATTTAAAATGTATATGCATGAGGTTGTGAAGTTTTATGTTTATTTTATATATTAAAAGCATATAGTAGTGGTGTTTTCAAAATCAAAGAGTTATCAGATGATATTCTTCTCAAGCTTAAAATGTGATTATACTTGTGTAGGTACGTGGTTATAGATTATAAGTTTATGAAAATTATATTATTTAATGTTTTTATTTCAATATTATGGAAAATACATATTGATGTTAATGTTTATAGTTTTCAATTTTATTTAGATTATTATAGTTATTATGTTGTTTTGCATATTTGAATGTTTATTTTTAATGATTGTAATGACTAAAGGGATCCCACACATTTAGAGTTGTTTTTGGTCTATTATTTTTTAATTTCGATCTTAAGACTCTATTAAAGTCTTGAATTTAAAATTAAGTTATAAAATTTAACTAATTGGATTTAAAGAGTCATTAAAGTTAACAAATAACTAATTAAAGTCAGTTATAACTTATTTTGTTAACCATCTCATGAGGAGATTATTTAAAATGAGATAAAAGTTAAATCAAAAAGGGGGGAACATTCCATAGGTATTTTTAAGACTCTAAATTATTTCAAAGTTCATTCATTATTATATTCTTATGTACAACATCTCTAAGATAATACATGATGCAGTTGCATCCAAATATGCTGGAAGGGGTCTTATCAATTTATTTTTATTTTTTGTAATTTTTTAAAATTTTATGTTTATTTATGTGTAAAAGTTAAAAAGGGTAGAAATAGAAGTTAGTCAGGTGTCAGGAAGGTTGGTAGGAGTTGTTAGAGTGTATAACATTTGAATGATAAGTTAGCAAGTTATTATTAAAAATTGTTACTAATCCAAGATAGGTCATATCTAGAAGTATAATATTAGTAATTAGTTGATAATTTCTCTCAATGAATAGATGAGTTCCATTCTAAGAAAAAAGGGTAAGAACATAGTATAATTTTTTAAAAAAAGTTTATTTTACACATCTTGGCATGCTTAGAAAACGTAGTATGTTAGAGATATATTTGCTTATGAAATAAATTAAAAACACCCTGTTGAAGTGCATTCATTTGAGTTTTATGTTTGATTATGGATGATTAAAAAAATGAGTGTCTAATATTTTAGAAGTTCAAATATACTAGAGGTGACACCACATGAGGATTTCTCTTTAATTATTGAATATTTTTCTTTTATCACCACACTTTATTAATACAATAGATTATCTATTTATTTTATTTTGTTTGATAACTCGACTTGATAAGATTTTTATCGGCGATGTATCTAATGAATCCATTGGTCAAGAAACCAAGTACGGTGATGGTGTGTCCTTACATGAATAAATATTTTTATTAACTATAGTTTGATCCTTGTTTATTTCATTTAAATGCAAATTGTTCCTTATTAAGGGTAAGTTGAATTGTTTGTTGAATACTTAAAAATCAGCTAAAAGTGTTATAAATAAAGTGAATTAAAAAGGGCATATAATAATTTAAATAACATGTCCAACAAATAAAAGACAAAATATAATATACATATAATAGATCTAATTTTTTTAGTATTTAAAAGTGTGAAATAGTGGTGGAATGCTTTGATTATTTTTGTCATTCAAGATCAAGTAATATAAGTGGGATGATTTGCATCAATATATATTATATGGTTATGGCATAATATAAATTTGTGTTGATCCATGCTAGGAATTGATTTTAGTTTTCAATCTGCTAAATATTAATGAAAAAGATTGACTTCAATGATATATTGAATATATGTGTTTTACAATGATTTATTTATATGTGAAGGATATATAATGATTTGTTTTATTTTTAGTTCAAGAATTTTTGGATGATGGTGTAGTAATCTAAAGTTGGATTAATTCAATATTAATCCTTTGATTATAATTTATAAACTATAGACATGGATATGAAAGAGTTAATTTGAATGTCATATCTAGATATACATATGTAACTATTATATTATGTGTGAGAAAGAGATATTAGCATAGTACTAAATTTATTATTTGTATAAATACATTGTCTAAATTTAATATCAATGAAATATTTAATTTATTAATTATGTAAATCAATTACATCAAATTTTAAATTTAGCTCAGTAATTGATTAAATAATTTTAGAAATGCATTGCATCAATTTATGGTATTAGAGCACTAAATTGTGCACAATATAAAGGTTCGAGAGTAGATAAATCTGAGAGATCAAAGATAGATATTAAATATGGTAATCAAAGTAAGAGGTATAAGAAGGAGAGAACTAGGTCAAAATGGGCAAATAGTAGTGGTGGAAGAAATAAGGAATCTCACAGCTAGATTATAGGATCTATAAATGGCTCAAAGGAGAGGCACTGACATGGGTGAAATTAGTGATAGAGAAGAAGATCCACCAAAGGAAGAATTGATGGTAGAAGAAGAAATAGTATAATAAATAACTATTCAAGACATTATGGGTGTGAGTACAAATCCCAAGATAGAGGTTTTGATGTATGAGGGTAGCCTTATGTTGAAGAACTCATTAACTGGATCAATGCAATCGACAGGTACTATGAATATGAAGGAGTTTATGATGATAAAAAGGTCAAGTTTTCCATGAATATACTAAAGAGTCATGCATCCCTATGGTGGGATGGAATGAAGGAAGAAAGAGTAAGAAAAGGAAATTCAAAGATAAAGAGATAGGATAGGATAGTTGCAAAACTAAAAGGTAAATTCATGCCCAAATATTATCAATCTAATCATTGTAATAAATTTCAAAATTTGAAACAAAAAAAAGTCTACAAAAGAATATACTAAAAAAATTTATAGACTAACCATAAGACCAAGGCATGTTGAAGATGATGTAGAAAAAGGTGGCAAGATATACAAATGGTTTAAAATTTTCTATTTAGGATGAGATCAGTCTTCTCATTCCTACTTTAGTAGAAGATCCATATCAGTAAGCCTTAAAAACAAAACAAAAGTTAGAAAGAAGATAGGCTCAACATGTAAGGGGTAGAGGTAGGAATTACAGATGAAAAGGATAACAAGGAGGAAGAGTTCAACTATAGACACATCAAGGAAAAATCATTAGCTCTCAAGCTAGCAATAGATTTCAAAGACAAAAATTTACCCCAAGAGGTAGGTATGCCTTCAAAGGTAGAAGACCTTTTAATAGAGGTAGAGGATTTGTCAGTAGATGTTTTAAGTGTGGAAAATTTGGACATAGGTCATTTGAATGTACTAAAACTCCATCTAAAAATTAGATAAATGTTCATCTTACCCAAGTTGAAGATAGAAAAACTATAGGTTCACCTCCTCATGAAGATGTTCCAGAGATAGGAGAAGCATTGTTGATGAAGATGGTTTTATTTAAACCCACTAAATAAATAAAGGAACCACCTCAAATAAAAATAATTTTTAGAACCACTTGCAAAGCAAAAGGTAAATGTTGTTAGGTAATTATTGATAATGGTAACACCAATAATTTGGTATTCATAGAGATGGTAAGTAAATTAAATTTGAAAAGATTGAGTCATCCAAATCCTTATAAAGTATCTTGGTTATATAAACGTCATTAGATTATGATCAAGTAATCATTCAAAGTAGAATGTGAAATAAGGAGTTATAAGGATGAAGTTATTTGTTATGTAATGCCTATGAATGGTTGTCATATTCTCTTAGGTAGGCCTTGGTATTATTATAAGAAGGCTATACATGATGGTAGACAAAACACTTATACATTTGAAAAAAATGGTAAAAAGCATATTATAACACCCCTCAAAGAAGACAATGTAGTAGTAAAGGAAAATTTGAAGGTGTTAGTTATTAGTGGAAAATAATTTCTTCAACAAGTGAAATAGGAAGAGGAAAGATATGATATTATTGCTAAACCAAAGACTAAAATCACTACGACTAAGTTGAATGAATTGCCTTTCAAAATTCAAGATTTGCTTAATGAATTTATGGATATTATAGTAAATGATTTACCAAATAAATTACCTCCTAAAAGGAGTATTAACCATCACATAGATTTGATACTAGGAGATAGCCTCTTAAATAAATAGTCTTACAAGATGACTCCAAAATAAAATGAGGAAATCAAAAAACATGTTTAGGAGTTATTAGATAAAGGACTAGTGAGGAAAAGTTTAACTCCCTATGTAGTTCTAACTGTACTCTCACCAAGGAAAGATGGAATTTGGTGGATGCTTTGTTAGGTTGTGTAGCTAAAAGCTTCACTGATGCAAACAGGGAAGGAGGTTGCTAAGAGGTTGCTGAGTGTCATAGTCACCGGCATCGATTAGGCCGATCGATGTCAGCCAGTGGTGGATAGGAATGCAACTGATGTCGGCAAGAGTTGGCCAATGTCGATCACCTCCAGGCAGACAGGGACTGACGTCGATCACCTGTGTAATTTCAGAACTGCCAATTACATGAATAGTTTGTTAACGAACCGAGTGTTTGCATGTTCAGAGCCAATTTTAGACTTGAAGTTGTGGATCTAATTATTGTAATTAGGTGTCTAATTATTGTTTGCATGAGATCTATATAATAAACTCATGGGTTGTATTGTAATTTGTGCTAGAGAGTAAGAGAGAAAATATTAGCTCCTTCTGTGTGTGAAGAGAGCATGGTGTGTTCCTCCTAGTGCCACAGTACCAAGTGTGAGTGCTGGTTTGGAGATTTAAAAGGATTCTTCATGTATGTAGGATCTTGGTTAGTAGGTGTGCAAGGCCACATTTGGAGATCTACATGGTAAGTAAGATCATTGATCTATAGGTGTATGTGTGTGCATGGTCTATGTTTGTAGGTGTGTAGAACTAAGTTGATATGTAGGTGGCAGCAAGATCAAGGTGACAGCAACACAACATGTAGCAAGATCAGGCAGGATCTACTTGGAGTATGGTGTGTACTTGGTTAGAGAGCAAAGAGGAAGGCAATGCAGTTCCTTCCAAAGTAAGATCATTTAAGTTGTAGGTTGTTGCAAGTTCATGGGAGATCTACTTGGAGTATGTATGTATACTCAAATTTGGAGTGCATGGAGCACTTGTGGAGTGCATGGAGCACTTGTGTACTGGCAGTAGTGATACTAACTGGTTGGAGGTGAACACCAACTCTGTGATTGAGTTATGTGTTGGGACCATAAGAGAGAGAGTAAGCTCTTGAAGAGATTTACTATTTATGCCCTAGAGGTGTGTAAGGAAGAAGAACTATGGCAATCTTCTTTATTGTATTTCCTTTTGGAAGAGTATTAATATAATTGGGTATTATCTCTCATATTCTATGTTATTTTTGAATTCTAGTTACTTATTACTTCTAGTTTAATTCCACATGTTTATTTGCTTGGTAATCAATGGTGCTTCCTTGGGTTCCTAACAGTTGGTATCAGAGCTAAGGTTATAGGGAGCAGTTTTGTGTTTGGTTATAGGTCACTCTCAAGGTTTTTGATTGAGTGGGAGTAGAGCAATGGCAGAATAAAGTACACTAAGAATGGAGGAATTGAAAAGCATGAATGGTCAATTATAGGGTTATGGAAAGAAAGAGTAGGTAAATAAATATTACTGGTTGGTGGGAGATCAACATGAAAGAACTGAAGAAGCAAATGTTGTAGGTGTTGTTGCACAAGATGCTCTGGGAGGTTTCTTGGATAAAGTAGAATCTTGTTTTTAGATTCCATTGCCTCTTTCCATGTAGTCCAAAATAGAGTATTTTTCCATGTTAAGGTATTTGGAGACTTTGGAAAGATTTATTTAGGGGTTGGTGTGCCTTGCCAAAGAATTGGCAAAGGGAAAGTGAAGCTGAAATTGCAGGCGGCCAACACATGGGTGTTGAAGGAGGTCATCCAAGTCCCAGTCTTGAAGATGCAGCTAATTTATTTAGGAAAGTTGGGTGATGAGAGATGCACAAGAACTCTCACAATGGATACACTTGAATTAGCATGTGGTAAGAAAGCAGGTACTCTTTATCTACTTACTTGTATTACTGATTCTTCTTCTATTGTGAAGATGTGGCTTTGTAGGCTTGGTCACATGAGCAAGAAGGAGATGCATGTTCTTAAGTGGAAGATAGATGTGTTTGACAAACTTAAGAATTGGAAATCCTTGGTGTTCTTGGAGGAGATGATGGACAAAGTTTAGTGGATGGGGCTGGATACTTCTGAGCAGGGCAGTTTGGACATGGGATTGATTCAAAGGAGCTCACAAGTAAAAAGTCATCACTCACAGGTGAACACAAGTACTAGCATCAATCGAAGGTAATTGATGTTAAATAGACAGGTACCGACATCGGTCATGTGTAGACCAAAGGAGTCAGTGGTGTCAGGTAGGTGGAGACTGACGTCGGTAGTATAACCAGTGTCAGTGACCTAGACAATCACATGGAAGTAAAGTCGATCAGATGTAGACTGTGTGGTGATCGAGTTCAGTCACTGAGATAGATTTTAGGCAGATAACAAATTGTCAAGGAGTCTCAAATGACCATGGAGAGGACTAAAAGTGAAAGTAAGCCTCAAATTAATTATTCCTCTTCTTTATACTAGTTGTTGACTGTAGAGCAAGAAGGATCCAGGAAACAGTGGGAGCATGGCATGAATAGGATGCAGGACCAAATGGGAGATTTGGTAGGGTTGCCAGCTAGTATGAAAGCACTGAGATGAATGGATACCTTGGTTAAAGAATAGAGAGAATGGACACATGAGATGGAAGGCTAGGTCATATGGTCTTGAGGAAGCTGCAAGATAGTGGTACAGGTTTTGACAGGTGGATGACAAAGTAGGGCTTTAGTCAATGTCAGTGTAACCATTGTGTTTGTCTTACTAGGTGGATGATGATAGCTACATTATCATATTATTGTATGTGGATGGTATACTAGTTACAGGTTTAGACATATAAGGTTTTGTTGAGCTAAGGGTAAGGTTAGTTTAGTGGTTTGCCATGAAGAATTTGGGAGCAACAAAATTTTTTGGCATGAGAGACATGGAAGATCACAGGTTGATTTTGTCTCTAGTGGGAGTTGATGTGAATCAGGTGTTAGCGAGGTTAAATACATAGGATACAAAACCAAAGCACACCAAGGGCTGGATAGTTTAGTGTCTGAAATCACATGAGGTCTAGTATAGACCTAAGTTTTCCCTAGCAGTGGGAGCTGTCAGAGAGTTAGGAGCCAATTTGAGGAAGTGGGTTCTCAGGTATCTAAGAGGGACCAGTAGTAGGGATTCATGCTATGTAGGGATAGGACTTCACTACATGGGTTTGTAGGTTCAGATGTGGTAGGTTACTTGGATGACAAGTGGTGTACCATAGGTTGTGTGGTGGTTGGTCTTCAGGATTGAGTTTGAAGAGGGATACAAGTTAGGAAATAGATTAGATGGGGTACATGTATAGGTATAGTGTAGTTGTTTATCTCCAATTAGGAGATTGTTAGATTATGGAGCTAAAAGCTTCACTAATGCAAATAAGGAAGGAGGTTATTGAGAGGTTTCTAAGTTTCACAGTCACTGGTGTCGATTAGGCTGACTGACGTCAGCCAGTGGTGGACAAGAATGCAACCGATGTTGGTAGGAGTTGGCCGATGTCGGTCACTTCTAGGCAAATAAGGACCAACGTCAATCGCTTGTGCAGTTTCAAAACTGTCAGTTGCATGAACAATTTGTTAATGCACTGAGCGTTTGCATGTTAAAAGCTAATTTTAGACTTGAAGCTATGGATATAATTATTGTAATTAGGTGTCTAATTATTGTTTGCATGAGATCTATATAATAGACTCATGGGCTATATTGTAATTTGTGCTAGAGAGTAAGAGAGCAAATATTAGCTCCTTTTGTGTGTGAAGAGAGCATGGTGTGTTCCTCTTAGTGCCACAGTACCAAGTATGGGTGCTAGTTTAAAGAATCAGAAGGATTATTCATGTATGTAGGATCTTGGTCAGCAAGTGTGCAAGCCCACATTTGGAGATCTACATGGTAAGTAAGATCATTGATTTGTAGGTGTATGTGTGTGCATGGTCTAGGTTTGCAGGTGTGCAAAACTAAGTTGATTTGCAGGTGGCAGCAAGATCAAGGTGATAGCAACACAACAAGTAGCAAGATCAGGTAGGATCTACTTGGAGTACAGTGGGTACTCAGTTGGAGAGCAAAGAGGAAGGCAAGGCAGTTCCTTCCAAAGTAAAATCATTTGAGTTGCAGGTTGTTGTAAGTTCATGGGAGATCTACTTGGAGTATCTATGTATACTCAGATTTGGAGTGCATGGAGCACTTGTGGAGTACGTGGAGCACTTGTGTACTGGCAGTAGTGATACTGACTAGTTAGAGGTGAACACCAACTCTATGTTTGAGTTGTGTGTTGGGACCGTAAGAGAGAGAGTGAGCTCTTGAAGATATTTACTATTTATGCCCTAGAGGTGTGGGAGCCCTAGAGGTGTGTAAGGAAGAAGAACTATGGCAATCTTCTTTGTTGTATTTCCTTCTAGAAGAGTATTAATACAATTGGGTATTATCTCTCATATTTTGTGTTATTTCTAAATTCTAGTTACTTGTTACTTCTGGTTTAATTCTGCATGTTTAGTTGCTTGGTAATCAATGGTGCTTCCTTGGGTTCCTAACATGTTCACCAACTCAAGGGCTATAAACAAGATTACTATTAAGTATAGATTCCCTTTACTAAGAATAGACGATTTAATGGATTGTTTGAGTGGTGTCAGATATTTTTCATTGATAGATTTAAAAATTGGATATCATCATATTAGAATAAGAGAAGAATATGAATGGAAAATTGCATTCAAAACAAATGATGGCTTGTATGAATGGTTGGTAATGCCATTTGGTTTTAAAAATTCCCCAAGTACCTCTATGAGGCTTATGAATGAGGTAATCAAGCCATTCATAGGTAAATTTTTTATTTTTTTACCTTGATGATATTTTGATCTTTTTTAAATCAAGAGATGAACATCTTGAAATTTTGAAATTGGTTTTAAGGAAGTTGCAGGAGGAAAGGTTATTAATTAAATTTAATAACTATATTTTTAAAAAAATAGAATTAATCTATATATGTTTTGTTAATTTTCAATAAGGGTTAAACATGGAAAGGGAAAAGCTAAAATCTATATAAAAATGGCCTACACCCAATAATCCATTTGAGGTATGGCCTTGCTAGCTTTTACAAGAAATTTATTAGAAAATTTAGCAGTATCTATGATCCTACTGTAGAAACCATTAAAGGGAGAAATTGTCTATTTAAATGGACTAAAATGGATAATATAATATTTTAGATTTTCAAAATAAAAATCATAGAGCAGCCTGTATTAGCATTACCCAATTTTGGTAAGTTATTCCAAGTGGAGTTTGATGTAAGTGGAACTACCATATGAGTTATGTTAAATCAAGAAGGTAAACATGTGGCATATTTTTATGAAAAAATTAATGAAACTAAAAATAAATACTTAGCATATGATCAAGAATTTTATGCTATAGTGCATGATTTGAATAAGTGGAGACATTATTTAATAATAAAGGAATTTGTTTTTTTAAACTAGTAGTCATGTGTTATAGTTTATAAGCACTCAAAACACATTAAATCAAAGGCATGTTAAGTGGGTGGAATTTTTACAAAGTTTTTCATTTGTTATTAAACATAAAAGTGGTCAATCCAATAAGATTGTTGATGCTTTAAATAGGATATGTTTGGACTTACAAGAAATATAGGTGAATTTTATAGGATTTGATATGTTAACAAAGATGTATGAGAATGATGCAGATTTTAAAGAAGCATATGAAGTCTATAAAATTACTAAAATCAGGGATAAAAGTCTTTAAATGGACTATATGCTATAGAAAGGAATGTTATTCTAGAGAAAATATATTTTCATTCCAAAAGGATCTATGAGAGAAAATCTCATCAAAGAAGAGCACAATGGTAAACTTGTAGGAAATTTTAGATAGGATAAAACATTGGCTTAGGTAAATGCTTTTTATTGTCCAGGTATGTCAATCGATGTAAAGAAGTTTGTTTAAAATTATAGAGTATGTCATATTTTAAAATGAAGAAGTCATAACATAGGGTTATATCATCCATTACCCATTCCAAACAGACCATGGGATTTTATAAGTATGTATTTTGTTTTGGGTCTACCAAAAACACATAAATGAAATGATTCTATTTTTTTGGTAGCAGATATATTTTTGAAGATGGATCATTTTATGCCCTACTATAAGACTAGTGATGAAACTCACATAACTAACCTTTTTTTCAAGGAAGTAGTAAGATTGCATGGTTTACCTCACAGTCTTTTCTCAAATAAAGATACTAAATCCTTGGGGCATTTTTGGAGGTCTCTCTAGAAGAATTTGTGCAAAAAATTGACTTTAAATTTTTCATACCATCCTCAGATAGATGGAAAAAATGAATTATTGAATAGGGTCCTAGGAAATATTTTGAGAAGTTTGGTAAGTGATCATCTCAAACAATGGGATCAAGTTTTAGCACAAGAAGAATTTGCATATAATGATTCAGTAAATAAAAGCACATGTATGAGTCCTTTTCAAATTTTATATGGAATGCATCATAGAGGTATATATGAATTGAGAAATATAGGTAAATAAGAAAAATAAGTGTTGAAGGAGAAGAAGTTATAGTAGCTATGTAGGAATTCCAAGAACAAGTAAAATAGAGGCTACAAGTAAGTTTAAAAAATTATAGACAAAGAGAAGATTTGAAAATAAGAGAAGTATAATTTGAAGAGGGATATCTTGTACTTGCACATTTGAGAAAATAAAGATTCATAAGAGGGGAATATAACAAGCTAAAATTGAAAAGGATTAGACCATGTAAAATTATTAAGAAGTTTTCAACAAATGCATATGAATTGGAGCTTCTAATAGATATTTTAATCTCACCCATACTTAATGTTAATGGCATATATCTTTATAAAAAATACAATGAACAATAAAGGATTTATGAAGATGAAGTAGAATATAAATTTTCATGGAAGCAAGAATTGCTAAAGAAACCACCAAAACAACCCGAAACCATTCTAGATAAAAAAGGTTATCAAGAAAACTAGATGCAAAGACTACTTGCATTACTTTGTTAGGTGGAAATATCATCTAATTAAATATCCAACCTAGATGTTAGCTTTAGAAATCAATAATTATGGAATTAAAATGGAGCAAATCATGAATGGGAGTTCATGATTGATCATTTCTTCTACCTTGATGGTTTGATGAAGGTGCATCCAAATATGTTGGCAGGGGTATTATCAAATTATTATTATTTTACATAATTTTTAAAAAATATATATTTATCTATGTGTAATATAAAAAAGGGTATAAATATAAGTTAGTCAGGTGTCAGACAAGTTGGTAGGATTTGTTAGAGTCTATAATACTTGAATGATAAGTTAGCAAGTTGTTAGTAAAAATTGTTAATAATCTAGGATAAGTCATATCCAAAAGTTTAAGATTAGTAAGTAGTTTATAATTTCTCTCAATGAATGGATGATTTCCATTAAAGGAAAAAAGGGTAAGCAAATAATATAAATTAAAAAATGTTTTATTTTGTATGGCTTGGTGTGCTTAAAAAATTTAGTATGTTGGAGATATATTTGTTTATGAAATAAATAAAAACAACCTATTGAAGTGCATTCATATGATTTTTAGGTTTGATTATGGATGATTAAGAAAAGGAGTGTGTCAGATTGTAGCAAATCAAATATACTAGAGGTGATGCCACACGAGGAGTTCTTGTTAATTATTGAATATTTTTCTTTTAGTGCCCCACTTTATCAATAGAATAAATTGTCTATTTATTATATTTTGTTTAATAACTCAAATTGATGAAATTTTTATCTATGATGTATCTAAGAAATCTATTGGTCAAAAAAACAATTATTTTGGTGGAGAATCCTTGCATGAATAAATGTTTTTATTCAATGTAGCTTGATCCTTGTTAATTCCATTTACATGCAAATTGTGCCTTATTAAGGGTAAGTTGGACTATTTATTGAATACTTAATTTTTTCCTAAAAGGTTTATAAATTAAGTGAATTAAAAAGGGTGTAGAATAATTTAAAGATCATGTCTAGAAAAAAAAGACAAAATATAATATACATATAATAGATCTAATTTTTTGGCTATTTAAAAGTGTGAAATAGTGGTGAAATGCTTTGATTATTTATGCCATTTAAGATCAAGTAACATAATTGGGATGATTTACATCAATACATATTTTATGGTTATGGTGTAATATAAATTTGGATCGATCCATGCTAGGCATTGATTTTAGTTTTCAATCTATGAAATATTAATGAAAAAGATTGACTTCAATGATATATTGAATATATACATTTTACAATTATTGTTTAATATGTGAAAGAAGTAGAATGATTTGTTTTGTTTGCAGTTCAAGATTTTTTGGATGATAGTGTAGTAATCTTAATTTGGAATAATTCAATAAGAATCCTTTGATTATAATTTATCAATTTTAGACATGAATATGGAAGAGTTAATTTGAATGCCATATCTAGATATACATAATCAACTATTATATCCTATGTGAGAAGGAGATATCAACACAATACTAGATTTATTATTTATATAAATAAGTTATCTAAATTTAATATCAATTCAATATTTTGTTTATTTATTGTGTAAATCAATTGTATCATATTTTAAATTCGGCCCAGTGGTTGATTAAATAGTTGTATAAAACCATTGCATCAATACAAATTTTACAAATAGACCAATAATACATCTTCTAATGGTTAAGTAACCCACTTAATCATTGCAAGTATATCTAAGTTTATTATTTATTTTATAAATCTTTTATATGAAGTATATAAAGTCTAATATCTTATTATGATTATAGACATGAATTCATATTTATAGAATGTGAAGTACTTGACCTGAATAATCATGATTACATCACCATGTACAACATTTTGTTGATATTTCCAAACTATAATAGTTATTATTTTGAAGACTTTTTGTATTGAAGCTTGTTTCTCAATAAATTTTATTCTATTTCATGCTAAGATGACTCTTGTTTCAAGACTCATAAATTTTATGATTAGTTTATTTTAACTTTCTATTTTAGATTAGTTGTTTATTCTCTTAGTTTATTTAGTCTATATTTTTTTTTATTATATTTAGTTTCTTGGTGGTTTCTTAGTTTGATAACATGTTTTATTTATTTATTTAGTTGTAGATTCAAGACTTTATTAAGTTTTAATATATTAACAATAGTCTTAATTATTAATTAGTTTTAAATTTAGATTGACTTTAGTTATGTGTATTTATTGTTTAGGTGTTTGCTTGAATTCTTATTTATTTTTATCATTTATTTTTTTATCTTCTTTCATCCTTATAGTGTGAACATGCATATTGGATAGAATTTTAAATAATATTATTTTTCTATCATTTAATAGTTTGCCTAGTCCATAAGCTTTTATCTATTGGATATGTTAGATAATAGTTATAAATCATATTTAATATTGATTTAACATTATAATTAAGTAGTGGTTAACTTATTAGATTAGAGCATTGTTTGTTTGTTTGTGTGTGTGTGTGTGTGTGTGTGTGTGTGTGTGTGTGTGTGTGTGTGTGTGTGTGTGTGTGTGTGTGTGTGTGTGTGTGTGTGTGTGTGTGTGTGTTTCTTCTTGAAATGATGAATAATAATGTTATGTTTGATTGATTTATATAATCTTGATTTAAGTTTATTATTAAATATCTTAATCCCTATAACTTTTTAAAAATCCTCTCTTTGATTTTTTAGAATCAATTTTGTTCCTTATACCCTTACTATTAGACTGGTATGATTCAACCTTAACCTTTGTGATAGGAAAGAAGATTGATTCATTGACATGACATTTTTCATTATCAATTGAGGTGATTTAATTACTCAATATTGTAAATTTATAGGGTGGACTTGAGTACATCATTCGACCTCACTAGTTTTATAGAATGCACTCACACTCACCAAGTTATAAGTATAATTGGGTTTCACAATTTAGATAATCTAAACTATTAGGTGGAAACTCACCTTTTCTCCAAGTTTAGAGGCATGTGCCCTCCAATTTCTCTCTCTATCTCCTTAGATATATCTACTTTCTAGATTATATTACTCTAATCTCAATTTTAGTGATTCATAATGATATATCTTTCAAATCAAATTTATAAAAAAAAAGACCATTCCATCAATACATATGTGTATTCCTCAACCTTCCTCTCTTTTAATTTTAATCATTTCAATGCTTTTAATTTCAGATTATATGCACTGGTGATATATTATAACATGCTCTTGGTTGTAGGTTTTTAATTTCACAATTTAGATAATCTCAACTATTAGGTGGAAACTCACCTTTTCTCTAAGGTTAGAGTCATGTGTCCTCCAATTTCTCTCTCTATCTCTTTAGATATATCTACCTTATAGATTATATTATTATAATCTTAGTTTTAGTGATTCATAATGATATATCTTTCAAATCAAATTTATAAAAATAAAGACCATTCCATCAATACATATGTGTATTCCTCAACCTTCCTCTCTTTTAATTTTAATCATTTCAATGCTTTTAATTTCAGATTATATGTGCTGGTGATATATTATAACATGATCTTGGTTATTGGCTAGCACCAAAAAAGAACTTGAGTTGGACTCAAATAAAAATAAGGTGTGTTACACATCTAGGTATGCATTCTTTTTTCCTTAAACTAGTAATTTCATTAGTAGATTAAGATGGGGGGAAATGTAGACACTATTTTTGAATTGTATAGCACCTCAGTCTTGTACACTTGAAAAATACATATAATGAATTTATATTCAGCTTCTAAACCTTTCTTATTGCCAAAAGGGATCAAATAAATTATCTAGTTATTCCTACTTAATTATCTCTTAGTCTAACCAATGTTATTCTAATGACATATGCCTATTATCTTGCCTAGAATGTTATAAACCTACTTATATTCTATTTATACAAATTCTTGAGATGTACCTATTTTCTAACTACCTAGACACTTGTGTCATATTTATATGCCTAAAAAAATATGTGTCTTATCCCAACTCAAGTGTGAAATGCCTTAAAGTCATCAAATCTACAAATAAAATGTATACCTATGGTCGACCTTAGTACTTTAATGTAAGATATTCTCCAAAGAGGATAGGTATAAATATAATATCAACCCTAATTCATTAGGGACCTATAAAAGACCTAGAGCTAACAAGTAAACTTACCTAAAACATTATATCAAGTAATAAAGTGAGAAAGGCTTCCCTATTTTCTCATGTTTCCATATCAGTCATATGGAAAATGCATCTATAGTTTGAAGTATTGAAGGAGAAACCAAAGAGCTATATTTTCTAAGCTATAAGATAGGCCATTATTATAATTTATTATCACACATTTTTGATTCACACATAAGCCAAAATGTGGAGAAACACATAACTCTGAGGCCCTCTTCATAATATTGTTTATGTAGGAAGAAATCATTTATATAGGGTTATTTAGGAAAGCTTGACACTATGTTTCCACTAAACCATTTTTCCCATAACTAGTATAAAGACGCAGAATTAGGGTTTTAATATTTATCAAGGAGTAATAGCTAATGACCTATATTTGAATGCACTAAAATTAAGGTGACACAGAACCCCAAAAGTTTCTAGGTGGTCACATATAATTTTAATAGGTGTTTTGTATTGGACACCTACATCCAAGTCATACAATATCATTGACATAACTATCCTAAGTCAACATAAGTGTTTAAGTCTATAAATTTCAAATTTTTAGAATTAGGTGACTATTCTAGAGTACAGATACAATCGACTTTCTACATGTTCTAGATCTAGATCTATATTAGTATCAGAACTAGGTAAGTATATTATTTTCATTATTATTACAATATTTAACATAACTATACTTTCTATCTTTAGCTTCTCAACATAATAAATTTAGTATATGTTTTATCTAATTTTTTGAAATAATTGGCCTACTTTATAGATAATCTACCATCCTTGTGCCTTAGGCTATCTCTATCCCTTTAACCCTAGATTCCTCCATATATAGATTTTAGGGTTCAATAGAAGAATATTATGAAAACTAGTTAGACAAGGTGGAAATTTTTGATGAAAACCAAATACATGCTATTCAACATGGTAGAGTTTATTAAGACTACATAAAAAGAGCATATGATTAAAATCATGGATTTAAAATTAGTGACTTAGTTCTAAAGGAGAGTAAGAAGAATACTAGTGTAGATCAAAATAACAAAGGCTTAAACCCATTTGGTTGGTCCCATTCATAATTATATATAAATTATAAATATGGGATTATCAATTGCATACTATCAAAGGTAAACCCATGTGAAACCATAAGAACATCACACTTAAAATTTTATTACACATAATAATTTGTTTTAAATATTTTAAAAATATAAAAAATAAAAATATTCAAGAAATAAAAAATAGGACTTAAGTTTGACATGTTTGCTAGTTACATTAATAATTTATGTATTTATCAAATGTTTGTTAGATTACATATAATTTTTTGATATACACATGAATTCCATGGCATATATGAATGATATATAGGACATATAGGTTACACATGATACATGAATGCATAATACAATATACTATTATACCTAGGGTCCATATTAATTCTAGTATTCCATAGATTACATTTATACATGCTATATATTTATATGAAATTTACATGTTGTGATACATTTATTTCTTCCACATATTTTTTTAATAATCATAATATTTATAGTGATACATTTATGGATATGATAATTTATTATGGTTTGACATTGAAATACTTTGATGGATAAATTAGTTTACTTGGTCTATGATTTATTTCTACTATTAATTTTTCATAATAGGCTCCTTAGTGATTTTCTAGTGTTTTAAAGCCTTGGACTTGTTTTTTTGAAATTTTATTTTCCATTATTTTTTTCCTTGTCCTTGTGTTGTGTGAAATTTACTTTCCATTATTTTCAGCCTTTGGCCTTATGTCTGAAACATTTTATTATACATTATTGGTAGCCATTAAATCTATATGTGAGACATTTTGTGGTCCATTGTATGCATCCAATGGCCTTGTGTGTGACATTGAGTGATATTGTGTGCATCATGGAGATGACATTATATACTTATTAGTAGTTTAATCTGTATTTTCTTTCTATGCTTATTGAGTTTGTGGTAATGTGATCTATATCACATATTTTTTATTATTATATATGGTGCCATTATCCACATCAAGCACCTTTACTTTGTAGTAAAATTTAGTGCTTATATCAGTGATGGTTCCTAATACGTGCTACATTTTTATATCTATCATGAGATGTAATTTGTATACCTTACATTACATGTATCATATAGGATTTTATGATATATTCTTACTATGATTACATATTATCCATATATTTACATTAACGTAAATGATTACATATTTTTATATAACATGATATGGTTAAACTCTTTTATTTTGAGATAAGTGACTTGTAGGTCACATCTCTCAACTCAAAAGGGGGGAGTATTAGAGGGATTATCATAGATATTTAAGCCTCCATGATTAGTAAATTAATATTTTTGCATAATTTATATAATTTATAGAGTTCACATTAGTTTCAAATATTAGTTTGGTTTAGATACAATACTAGAGGAATATACCATGTATATGCACACATTTTACAACAACATGACTTTTATATTTTTAACTTTTGGACAAAATATAATATAGATTCATAGATTCCTATATCATTATAAAAAATAATAATTCATAATTTAGGGAATGAATCTTATTCACATCTAAATATTATTATAGTTCTATATTTTAAATAATATACAATGGTACCTAGAAGTGATCACCCTTGTATCTATAAGTTTGTCTATGATGGTTTATTCATGTATATTGAAATAATACAATATAGATTAAAAGAAAATAAATATACTATGAATTAATAAAATTTAGTTTATATGTGGCTCCCAACTTAAAATCTTAGGGTACATGATTAGTTACATAATTAGTGCAGTTGAGGATTAAACAATGCTCAATGGCTTAGGAATAACTCAAGGTAAGCCCATATGTGGCTCCCACATTAGGATATTTGGGTTCAAGATTGGTTATAAATCTATTGTAGTTGAGTATCTAATGATGCCCAATGACCTATGCACTACTCCATTTAAATGAGAGTTTGAATATTTATCTTACCAACACGTGGCCTTGCCTTAGTAAATACATGTAGGGCATATTCACCTTAAAAATATCTAAGTACTTAAAAAATGAACCACCATTATTTATTACTCAATAATAAGGCATTATATCCAATAATACATTACAAATAAATATTATTGACCCAAGTAAATGTGTAATATTTCCTCATACCTTAGGTTTTTAAAGTTTTTAATTTCATTTCAAATTATATATTTGTACATCGACATTGATTATTGCATGTTTGTTATAGATTGCCTAGATAAAGATGCACATTTGGAGTGTTTTCCTAAGATAAAATGTGTTATACACATTCATTTACATATATTTTTATTTTACTCTAGCATTTTACTTAATTTCATAACTAAAATAAAATAGTAGAATTTTGCGATACTAAAATAAGGTGTTAGATACTTGGAAATACTAGTTTTAGTCTACCTTCACCTTTCATGAATTGTGCATACACATATAAATATTATTATCATTTATCTCACATACATATGATTTTTATGGGTATGGTGATCCTAATTCTATATTATTCATATAAAGTAATTCCATATTCTATGTCTAACATACCCAAATCATATTTTAAATATCTATAAATCATTAAATAGATTTTTTGACCTTTTGGACAAAACCATTAAATTTGGAAAGTTATGAAAACCTATACTCATCCAAACTTGGTGGACTTATTATATGATAAGAAATAATATTTTTTAATTTTAAAATCCTAATTATGGGTTGAAATATATGTTTTTCATGTTGGTGGTGTGATAAATTACCAAAAATATCCCATATAAATACAAAGTAGGTCTAAACCTATTAACCATCGAGGAGGAACTTATCAATCATACTCAAACACTTTCACATTCAAGAGGATTTCCCTATTATTTAAAATTTAATAATTAGTCACAAGGATCAGGTCTCATCCAAGTCTAAAACACCTCAAATCTAAGCTAGAATTTTCATTTTCCAAGTATTACAATCTATATGATAGGTTGTATCCATTAGAGGATCACTATTGCACACATACACCTAAGGATAAAACTACTTGCAGTTTTAATTCCCTCTTTGGAGTATTGTATATTTAAGAAGTGATTATAAATTTAGTATAGATTGTTTTGGTTAAGATTAACCCACATTATTTCCCCCTTTATAGGCTAAAAAATAGTTTTAAAAGTGGGCTTGGGTCTCAAAGAAAACAATATAAATTTCTAGTATTACACACAAAATGAACTTCAAAATATTACATAGAAATATGGGTCAAAAGCATCAATAATGAATAATAAGTAAATTTATAAGTAATAATTACGAAGATGCAACTACTAGACTCAAACATAATGGGTAAGTGAACAAAGTAGGTGGATAAAAAGGGGCCTACTCATGGACATGTTTTTCCTAGAAATTGAGAAATCTAATCTTTTGTAGATAATTTGAGATGGTTCAACTCAAAAATTTTAAGATAGTATAACAACATGAATTCTATCATTTTGAGTCTAGTTTCTAAAAAATAGTTCTTTTAAAAAATGGTTAAGTATAATTAGGTAAACCATCTAAAGTTTGAGGAGCAACTCATTTTATTATGAAAAAGAGTAGATAGTAAGCCATGTAGTCCCTCATTTTTTGAGCATTGTTTAATATTGTTTGAAATAGTTTGGTGAAATTTTAGATAGGATCATCTAGTTTTTTACCTATATTTTTTTATAATTTTTTAATGAATATTTTTTAAATTAAATTCATAAGTAAATATACCATGAAAATGGATATCCAGTCTTGGCCCCACTATTGACCTCCAAAAAAGTTATTTTTTTAATTTTTAAATGTGTATAGAAATAGGCCTAGTTTGTGACCATATTTTTTACATTTGGATCAACAAAAAGAACATAAACACATATAGGCATGTATATTTGTGGCATGTAGTTGAATATGTTAGAATGAACTCATAACTAGCATGATCTCTCTTATAAACCATTAGCACAACACCAATAACATAATAATTGTACATATAGATCAAATATACATAATGAAGTCTCTCAAAATATATTCACATCATCTGTGTGGGTCTCCAAAACTAACTAAGTCAAAAGCACATGGGAGTGCCTATTAAATATTCATGGTGTGTTTTTTCATGCAACAAAATATTGTTACATGAATAACCTATAAAATAGGAGTTTTTATTTATTATTGTGTACTCAAAAAATATGTGCATAAAATAGAACATCATCTCTAGAAATTAAAAAAACAACTCTAGAATCAAGCTTATATGCTTTACTCCAACACCCTCCCTTAAGCACATAATAGGGAGTGAAAAATATAAAGCAAAGAGACTAAATGGGTCTTGACAACTAGGCCTAATAATGTTCCCATGTATAAAATCATAGTGAAACATAAAGTGTCCCTATGGTAACCAATTCATCTTACTAAACTACATGGATGATGAATTATTGTAACTACTAATTCAAATAGGAACTAGTACTCTGTATGAGGCTAAATCTATGAAAACTGAGTCACCAAGGATGAAGTGTATAACTATAACGTACCCAAAAACTACTAACAATAGCTCAAGTGAAGAGAGAAAAAAATGTTTGTTGCAAGGTATCCCAAAAATCGAATTCCTTAATACTCAAACATAATGTTGAAGAGGTACATTAGATTGAATGAAGGACATCAAATATAGATGCACTTGGTGGAATCAAAAGTCTCAATGGAACTCAAATCTATACAAGTATTTTGGATCCACTACTCGATAAAAAATGACACTATAATTTACAAAAACGGATCTTATGAAATGAGACTATTAGAGGTATCAATAGTGAAAAATAGTTCACCAACTAAATTTCATCTACTTCTAGAAGATGTGATACACCAATGATTAGTAAAGAACATGATAATCAAAGAAGAAAGATCTACACCATACCTCCCCATATTATTAACTAGGTGGAGTGATGTTAAAAAGGTTTATATGAGTAGACTGAATACACCACTTAACTACTAACATGCTAATATTGTATTCACCAAAATATCTACTCTTCAAAAAGAGATAAATCTCTATAATAAATCTAAAGGAGACTGTCAACTATCAATAAAATGTCAAAGATATAAAACAAATAAATCTTAAGAAGATGTTCTTGGTGGTGATGGTATAGTCAAAAAATAAAGAGTAATTGCTCAATATGGAGTATATAAACATGAAAAAAAGTCTCCATGAATCTTAGTGTGACTACAAATAAAGGTCCCATACAATAGCAACACCATATGATGCATTAAACTCAAAATGCTATCAATCTGTAGAAGACACCATCAAGAATAAGAGAGTTGATCATAAAATAAGTGAGTAGTGTGAGACACAAAAATCATACTCAGTAATGTAAGATGTCAAGTTCTATTGAAAATGTATCTGTGAGTACAAAATTGGCATAAACAATACAATGCACACTCAAAATAGGATGGCATACTCCAATAAAAAATGTATCTATTAGTATCTAAAGTGTGAGGAGAAGGACCACAATATGGGCCAAGAGGTTACAAGTGAAATAATAATGACCTCCAAAAAATGATGGTAATAAGGAGTGAGAACAAGTTTGTTTTATATGTGAGGGGGTCTGACTTCTTACCAAATTGGACTTCACCCTCCATCTTTGAGAATCGAGAGAAGGATAAAGTAAGAGTGACCAAACAATTAAAATATCATTTATAATATTGTTCTTAATAAAAATAATTAAGAAATGCTTTCCCACTATTATAAAATGTTCCTCATTTTAATATAGTTACCACTTTAAAATGACCTCTCCACATTTAATAAAGTTTGCTAGTAATGAATTCACTTTAAAAAAACTATCCCCATTTTATAAAATATTCCTTCATTATATTACAAATGTGTGACTACTTTAGACAAATAAATAATCCCCCTTTTCAAATTTTACCACTTTTTAATGATTATATCTTGAGCCTTTGACCATATTAAAAAAAATTGTAGCAAAATATCATATGGCCAACTCAAGAATTATGGTTTAATTTCTATTCATAGTTTTAAAGTTTGAGATTTAGAAAATAAATGATTTAAGCCACACATTTATTTTGAGACTAAAGATATTAGGAGGTAAATGGAAGCCCACCATCTATGTTAGCTTAGAATATCTAGGTAGCATTAAGTAGAAAATAGTTCATTACATAGCTTGGATGGGAGTAGTCAACTGAATACATGTAAATGTTTTTTGAATATGTAAAATGTAATTAAAGTTGTTAACTTAGGCCATAAAATATGCATAGTTTTTAGAGGTCATACATTCCAAAAAGGATGAAGAGGAGAGAC
>JARHVA010006281.1:382500-467500 GCA_037957365.1 Torreya grandis
AAATTACCATTTCACATTAAAATACTACTTCTTAGTGATATTGCTCATAATTAGGGTTTGACTTGTGAGGAAAAGAGTTTCTTAGAAATAAATTTTGAAAAACTAGAAATGGTAATTGTACCAAATAATTATAGTGGATATGAATGCTTGATTTTTATGAACATAGAAGAATAATAAATATAATGAAGTATATTGGAGTAAAAACTCATGAAAATATGAAACCAAAGGTAATATTGGGCATTTATCATATAACAAACAAGATTATTTTAATCAAACAATCTTTTCAAAGGGGAAAAATAATACCACAAATGAAACTTTGTGACTAAAAAAAGAATTAGGGCATTCAAAAATATGAAAAATAACCTTGCATACACAAATATAAAATACACAAGGAAGGTAAAAATTCAATCTATTATCATTCTCTAGGTTACAGATGGTAAATCAATTGTTCAAAATGTAGAATAATTTATCCAACAATAAAAATATAAATGGGCTACACTGTGGTACCCATATTTATATAAAATACACTCTTAAAAGAGAGACAATTATCAGAACCCTATGCCTAATTAAATATCAATAAAAATCACAAAACCTCATGCAAAGGGCATGATCTTTAGTCTGGAATGGCATCTTTAGCAAGGTAAATGGCTAGAATAAAGAACATGAAACTACTAGGTACTTCAACAAGTGATGGAGGCATAGATAAATCCTATTGAATCTTCATGAAACATCCTCCTTATCTTTAGTTAAACTATTGTTATATTTTTCATGGAATAAGGTGAAAATAATGAACTAACGCTTAGAACAATATAAAATATTTTAGATATTTTAGGTTATTCTTGAAAAACCCAACTTGTATTTTTTTAGTTGAGACTTTTACAACATTTTAAGTCATCCAACTTTGAAAAAACTATAAATGCAATTTAAAACATGAGTTTTTAAAAGTTAAGCAACTCAGACTTTATCAAAAAGAAAAGTGTAATTTACAAGTTTGATTTTTGAAAATTTTTAACCTATCAAAAAGATACTTGAAAATTACAAGTGCCTCTTTCTCAAAAAGAGCTGCCAAAATGATAGTTGAAATTTACAACCTATAACTTTACAATGTTTTTTATACTAAAGAAATGTAATATACAAAATGCATTTGATTGAAATAAATTAATCTACAAACATAACCTATGAATATTATTTATCCTTATTTTCTTGCATCTTATCAATGTAAACATCAAAGATTTTAAAGATCTCTAGGATATAATCTTAATTAGGACCAAGTGAGTATAGGTTTCTTATCTCGCATTATACAATTGTATCAAAAGTTCTCTAAATATAGCCCTGTATATTTGAGTTTCTTTCCCCATCTGATCCAATTTATTATGATACATGATAAATTGATGGATGGAACTCATGTTGAATGTTGTATTGCATGTTGAATCTCTCTTGAGCACTCCTTTGAAATTCTCTTGAATCTCTTATATTGAAATGATTTGGCCTTGATGATCTATTGCTTCACATGAATATTTACTAATCAAATATTCAATGTCATAGATCGTATGTTTAACCTTATCATATTTAGCCTTAGCCTTATTAATAATATTAGTGAGTATTATTAATATGAAATTAGCTACCCTATCTAGTTCCTCATGATCTACATAATTTTTCAATATTCTGTTTGCAATGAGAGTATTAGTTGAGTATTAGTTTTAATCATGTCAATAAAATGAAATTTTGAGAAGAATAGGTTCAAATTTAAATCTATTCCTCATATTTTCTTATTGATTCATTCAAAGATGAATGATTATCCTTTAGATTTTTGTAGTAGTCCATTTCTAACTCAATTACTTTGTTTCCTTTTGTGATGAGCTTCTTAGCCTAGTCTTTCATAGCCCTTCCCATACTACCAATATCTATTACTACTTCAAGTTTTTACTTTTCAAGAAATTGAGTAATGGATTATGTTGGTTGGGATATGGGCTTAATGAAATTCTTTAGTGTAGTTGTCAACTATTTAACTTTATTCTTAAATTCATCTATTGTGACCTTGTTAGTATCCATATTCTCAAAAAGAGATTTAATGCTTGATTGAACATCATATTTCAATCCATATCTTATAAGATGACCCAGGTACACTTTGGATATTTGGTAATACCCCAAAATTAATTTTCTTTTTATTTTTCTATTGGGGGACTACAATTTCTACATATTTCTCCCCTATTAAATAATATAATATTATAAATATAGTAATGGGAGTTATCTTTGATATATTTGATGCCTCTATAAGGCTAGAATATAGTGTGTTAGGAGACACCATTTTTACATTTATTCCCCACTAATTTCACTAGTCATCTTGGAGTGGTATTCTATTTTCCTAACACTATCAATAGTGAATCTATAGTTTAAGTTTCTACACTAGTTGTTATTGTGATGAGTGATGTGTCTATCACTAAAATGGCCATTGAATCCTCAAGTGATTTTTCGGAAATATCTTCCCAATTTTTTGGTTTAGTAACTATAGTTTTACTAATGATTTTGTCTATTTGTACCTCCTTAGTGGGGGTTTGGGTTATTATGGAAATGGAAAAAATGGGTGCAGTGTAAATAGATGTGCCTATCAGGGGTGTGGAAATTAGAAGTGACACAAGTGGAGAAGTAGACATAGGTATTTGAAAATGAGAAACATATGGAAGTGTGGAATCCATATCCATGAATAAATAAATCAAAATGGTGGAGATACTTAGGGTTAATGAAATGGGGAAAGTGATGGGAGATGAAAATGAAGTAGTAGATACCCCAGTAGTTGGGATGGCTAGTGGGATTGTAGTCAGGATTAATAAATACACAACCATGTATTTCTAGGTGGTGTTAGTGATTAATGGAGTGGTGGTGGATATGAGCGATGAGATGAAAGGAATTATGGAAGAGGGGAGTGAAAGTGAAACATGAGTATCTATTTGTGTTGATTGGACTGTTTATAATGGAGTCACTGGCATAGGTAAACTAGTGGAAATAGAGGGGGATATTGTCTAAGGTGATGGTGGATTTGAGATAGGAATAGAAGGTGTTTATCTAGTTGAATGATAGAGACAAGAGGAAAAATTGTTTGTGCTTTAGTGGTAGTTATGTCTTTAGTAGAAGTTGGTATTGGCTGATCTGTTTAAGGTGATGCTACTCCTTGGCTACTATATTTTCCTATTTTATACTTTTATTTCTTATTTATATAATGTGATACCCCTATCCTATATTATTATTCTATTTGCATTCCACTATTAGAACCTTTTATTATTGGTGGCACACCCTTCTCTTTGACTTTTCTCTATCACTGATTCTCAAAGTTTCCTTGTTAACCTTAACCCCTTTGCTTCTTAACTAATTAATTATCCTATTTATGAAATTAGTGGTCCAATACATTAATGATAAGGACTCATGTGTGGACCACCTAACTCATGCAAGAGGTTGGGAATATATCTTATCTACATAGTAAATCTTTTCCACTAGAGATTCATCATATATTAAGTACTCAAGGACTGGTGCCATGTTATAAGTTTTAATATTATTTAGGGTCATCCTAGAATAATCTCTTAGTCTCACTTACTTTTCATCTTTTAAGGCTTCATATTAATATTCATAATAGATAACATGGGAATATGTTGTGATCCCTAATATACTAGTAATGTTTCCATTCACATCATAAAATAGCCTTGTATCAAAAGATATTAAGGTCATTTGAGTCATATCGGCATATGCAAACTTGTCCTATGATAGGGAAGGGCATGTATACCTCCATATGATAATGGGGAAAATGATCCCTACCTTTTGTTTACTTGATAACAATTTCTAAGTCTCTACAAGCTACCTCACAAGTTCTATTAAAGCCCATTTGTCACTTACATACCTTGGGAAAGTGTAATGATAACCACTAAATCTTCCTACTCTAATGTATGACTATGTGGGAAATTTAATTAAATATGATCCCTAATTTATTATCTCATAAGTAACAGAATCAAAGAATCTCCTATTTTTTAGATCTATGTCAAACATGATTATGATGTAGTATATGATTTCATCATTTACCCTTTTAAAATGTTATCTAATTACCTCAAGGGTGAGGTCAAGCTAATAATTTAAGACCATGTTGACTTGGTTAGGCACTGTGTTTAGCCTTGGGAAAGCCCTTCCCTTTTCTAGTATGTAGATTAGATATGAAGTCATATAAAACATACCTATATTTTAGACTTCCACCAATTCTTTATGGATGGAGTCCCTTATCAACTGGGCCTAGTGGATGTACTACTTATTTTGGTAGATTACCCATATGTATTGGTACATCCAATCCTAAAATTTCTTAGCATTTAGGTTCCTAGTGACTCTATGCAAGAGTATGGTTATGTCACCCACTTCCTCCTTAAATTTTATTATTTCCAGGGTTTTAGGCAATCTTGTAGATGTGAGCTTAGAGACTTTTATCCATTATTTATTGAGTACCCTTAGACATATAATGTTATTATCTTAATAAATATTTTTTGGATGAGTCAAGGGTTATATCAAGACAACTCTCATACTCTAGAATTAGAAACATTGTGTTTATGACATTAGGGTCCATGTTCAAAATCCTTTCTCCCTTGTCATTCAATACTTATCTCCTTTTTACATCATAGTGTTTTGTCAATGTGATCAAAAGACTAGGGATATACACTAATAAGCAGAAGGTTGCTATCTGAGGGAAACCACAATCATAAATGCTTTAAGTCTAATCATTTCTAAATTTATAATTTACCCTTGCCCGTAAATCACCTAGGCCTATGTGACCTAGGTTTATGTCTATGATTTCATTGGCGTTATACTCCAAGCTGAGTGAGACACTAGTTCCCTTATAATTAAACTTCATTTCTTTTCTAGACATAGGTTCTAGGAAATTTAATGTGGGAAATTCAATTGTAGGATTGATGGGCTTTAGATTTGTGAATGTAGGTTAAATGTTTGGTGTGTTTTTAGTTACTTTTACAAGTAAAAAAATTTGGTGGGTTTTGGACTCACAAAAATCACTTGCAAGGTTTGAAAAAACTTCTAGTGGGTTTTAGGATTTTTATTATAAGTATAATACCTAATAGGGATTTAAATTGAAAATATAATAGGATTTTATGCAGAATTGTAGAGTTACTTTTACAAGTGAAATATTCATGGGTTTTGTACTTGCAATCATAGGTCAAAACTCTATAAGGTTTGTGTAGGGGATCTTTATGAAATATTATAATGGTTCCTCAAACCCTAAGTTTCTCATAAGCTAGGTAAAAATTTTGAAAATATTTTAATAGTAAGTTAGTAAATGCATATAACCTTTGATAAAATTGAAAGTAAGCACAATTAAGTACTACAAGAAAAAAGAAAAATGTAGCTTCTTGCATAGAAAATATAAACTAAGATTTTTCTACAGAAACATAGAATTTTTTTTATGAAATACATGGAAGAAATAGAGGAATACCATGCAAAAGATGATAATGGTGGTTACAATTCAAGATGTATTGGTGAGGCATGGCATTGTTTGGCATTGGTGGATCATGGATTGTATTTGTAACTTCAAATTCTTCAATTCACAATTTCAAAAATGATTTTCATTAACCCTAATTTTTTTAATATAACCTTTTATTTAATTCCCTTAGGTTGGTGGTTGGAGAAAATGATAAAAATTTCAAAAATTTGAAGTTGTGGTACAAATTTACAATTTTAAAAAATTGCATTTTGCACTCTGAATTCTAGTTTCCTCCTAATGAATTAGTGCATTTGAATCAGGAAAATGAAACTTGAGGTGAAATTTTCAACATTTCAAGTTGCAGCTTAGAATTAGAGTTTTAGTTTTCATAGGAAGGGTAATTGGTGGGAAGTGGGAATCGAGTTATAATTTGCAATTTTTCAAGATGGAAATTACAAATGAAGTTCTAGTTTTCAATGAGAATTAGATATATGGGAAGTGGAGGTTTGATTGTAATTTGAAAATTTGAAAGTTAAAAATTACATCCAAATCTCTAGTTTCTATGGGGAATGTGTTTGGTGGAAGGTGGAGCTTTATTTATAATTTATAACTTTACAAGTTACAAATTATTACTAGAGTTCTAGTTTTTTTTAGTCATGAGTTGAGTAAGAAGTGGAGGCTAGGATGCAATTTGAAAGTTTGGAATTTATAGATTTATTAGAATCTCTAGTTTCTGTTGGGATGCAATTTTCATGTTTGTAAGTTACAAATTACACCCAAATAGCTTATTTATACTAGGCTTAAGAAAAGGGTATCTTGGGTCTCTTTAAGGCCTTTTTACCAAAAAATTAATGGGTCTCCCTTAAGACACTATATGTTTTGACATTTTTTGTACAAAAATATCAACATTTTTGTGACCTCTACAGGGTGATTGTCTGTTAATCAATTTTTTTCTAGTATGATTCTAATTTATTGGGTATGGAGTCATTTTAAGCTTAACACACTTAACTAGGGAAGAACAAAACTAAGACTTTTACTAAACAAGAATGAATAGGAAAAAACAAAATAAAAATAAACTAAGGAAACAAAAACTCCTAATGAGTTGACTTGTACATAAGCACTTATTTGGGAGAACAACTAAAACTAATATATATAATGTTTTGTATAAATAATTCCAATCTCAAAAGAAGTCTTTGAGGTATATCACATTGATCTTGGATGGATGGAATGCATTTTCTCCCTTGCAGTAATTTATGATGTACGGACTACTCCATATTACATCAAAATGTGTATGCTTGTATAGTTTAGCTCTTTTAGCATCCAATTTTAGAACCATGTCTCCTTCATTGAAGCTTCTATCAGATGATTTTTTGTAAAAATTTCTCTTTGTTGAGATTGATATTCTTTTATAAGTTTCATTTATTTGTTCCTAACTTCTTCTAGCTCTATGATTTTCACCAATTAGACTGCCATTTCATCATTGTCAATCAATTCCAATTGATGATTGAGTTATAAAGAGGGTAACTCAGTTCATAGTGGAACTCTAGTTTCCCTTCCATATACCAACATGAATGAAGAATGGTCAATGGCTCTCTTGGGAGTGATCTTATCATCCCAAAATTCTGATTTTAACTTCATATGCCATGTCCTTTGGTTGTATTCCATTGTCCTTTTGATAATCCTTATGATATTTTTGATGGTAGGCTTGGCAAAGCCATTACTTTATAGGTAATATATGGATGAATTACTCATATATACATTTTTATTTATAGCCCATTCACTCACTTGAGTACCCAAAAAAGCTTTGTCATTGTATTAGATAATGTTGTAAGGAACACCAAATATTGTGACAATGCCATCCATGAATTTTAGGATAGATGCCTCTATGCATCTTCAATACAATTGCTTCAGTCTATTTGGATAAATAATTAGTTTTTGTAAGGAACTATTTGTGTTATACACTTGATGGTGGATTGATCATGCTAATGAATTCCAATCCCCATTAGTCAAATGGTTGATCAAATTGGATTGGTTTGTGAGGGAAAGATACTAATATTTGCTTGCCTATAAAGTAAGCACAATTCTCATAGTTACTTACCCATTTATGGGCATATTTGAGTATGTCAGACCAATAATAACCCCCTCTCATTATTTTGATGGTAGTGGTTCTTACAAAGAAATTTATACCTGATAGATCATCATAAACTCCTCAAGAACCTTGAGAACTTGACCATGATCAATACACCTTAACATGACTCCATTCATATATTTTCTAAATAATACTCCATTAAAAATAACATAATGAATAGATTAGAGTTTGAAATACCTTTTATTGGATTGCCACAAGTCATATGGGTACTCGCTCATCTACAAGAAGATGGTCATGTCACAAATCCAAATATTGAATAGAGGTGGAGTGGCTGGTTGGGATGTATTTTGAGTATACAATACATCATATACTACGTCATAGTCTTTATATCAGAAGAAAGTTGTTCATATAATCCCTGTACTCTCATGAGATTTGTAATTTTGATGTTTAAATCATATTCCATGGCTTTTTTGATCCATCATACTCTTTTTTCATTTATTTCTCAGCTGAATAAGAAATCTTTAGAACTTTTATGGATAACCATCAAATGAATTTTATTATTGTAAAGCATATGGTTGAGATTTTTGAGAGCTTTGATTATAACATATACTTGTTTCTCCATGAAACTATACTTTTACTCATAAACCTTCAAATATTGATTGAATAAAGATATTGGCTATTCCAACTATTCTTTATTATGTTGGGTTAGAATAGATAGTATGCTACCTTCTCCTCTAAAATCATAGATGATGAAATAATTCTCATAGTTGGGTTTGACAAAGGTAAGAAATTGAAAAATAGCTTTCTTGATGGCTTCAAAACTATCTTTTCCTTCTTGTGACTAGTTGAAACTAGCACCCTTATTAAGTATGGAAGTAAGAGGATTAACCATGGAGGAAAAATTTGGGAACCTTCTTACAAATTTTATATTTCCTAAGAAACTCTATAATCACTTTTCATGGCTCAGAATTGAAAGTGTAGAGATAACACTTATTCTGTCTAGGTCTATGACAAGCCCCTCTTTTGAAACAATATGTCCTAGTGTTTTCCCTTTATGAACTATGAAAACACAATTTTTTGGATTTAGGGAAACTTCAAGGTGATCTAGGTGTGCATCATCATGTTTTGAATAAATAATGATGTCATCTAGGTATACTAGGATCATCTCATTTATCAAACCTCTAAAATCCATATCCATGGCTCTTTGGAATGTAGTACCAACATTAGTTAGACCAACAATCATCTTTTTATATCCATAAGTTCACCATTTTATAGTGAAAGTAGTCTTGAACTTGTTTGGTTCCTATATTAAGATTTGGTTATATCTAGAATAACCATCTAGAATTGAAAACCTTTTAGATCCTGATACAATTTATAATAATTTGCTCCATGGGTTGAAGGGGACAATGATCCTTTAGGGATTTCTTGTTTAGGTCCTTAAAATCTACACAAAGCTTGATTTCACCATTATGTTTCTTTAAAGGGACCAAGTTAGCAACCCAGGATGAGTGTTTGATAGAGAAAATGATATTAGCCTCTATTAGTTTGTACATCTCTCTCTTCATCAAGGGTTATTTTTTTGAATTGATTGGTCTCTATTTCTATCTAACTGGCTTGGTATTTAGGTCAAGCTCTATTGTATGTTGGGATAGGATAGGGTCAAATCCCCTAAGATATTTATAACTCCAAGCAAACTTATCATCAAATTATAGACATAACATAATAAAATCTTATTTTTTAGAAATTTTACATACCTTTCCAATATTCAATGTTTTTCCCTCTGAAATGACTACCAACTCATAGTGTTCTTCATTAACTATGATATTATTCTTTTAACCTTTCAAATAATCATCAAATTTGAAGATACTTTCCAAAGTAATAATGCCCATGGGTAATTTTTTAATCTTAAACTAAATAATTTTATATTTGTATTGATCTTGAGGTCTTGCCTATTTTTTGTCAAAGAATTTGACTTTATCTCTCAAAAAATTCACAATTTTGTATCATTATCAAAGACTTGCTAGTTAGTTACATTATTAGGAACTGATGGCCTTACTATCAACTTTATGTTCTACCCAACATCAACTTTTTTCTATAGGAAATGGGGACCCAATTTTTTTAGATTGTTATCTTCATTTTGAGCCCTCTCTTTTATATGTTTATTTAAATTCTAGGAAAAGATCATGATTTGGCCTTTTATACTTTGGCAAGATGGCATTGGTATTATGTTTCTATAGACTAAATCTTTTTTCTATCTAGTTTGTTAATTTGAGCTAATTATTCCAAAATTATGTTTTAATGGACTAAGTTTTCTATTCTCTTGGGATTTATTCTTTAAGGACTTTTGTCATGGACCTATCTATGTCGATGAAATTATGGTAGACATTTTGTCCAAGACAATTCCCCTAAAGGAATTAGATCTATAGGCCCTTCACCCTATGGAACTACCCTTCAATAATTTTATCTCATATCATTTTACCCTATGAATTAGACCCTTTAGGTACTTTTGCATGAAGTAGACCCTTCGGCCCTTCTAATTACCCTTCAAAACTTTTATCCTAGATCCTTTGTCCTTTAAAACTTATCCTTTAAGATTTTGTTTCAAGCCCCTTTTTATTTTGAAAAAAATATTTCATCCTTTTATTGTATCCATTTTGGCCCTTTATAAGTTCCATTTAGAAATTTTGAAAGTGCCCTTCAACCTTTTGAAATTCCTTCAATAATTTTGTCATGGGCCTTTGCCCTTCAAAACCATTCCTTCATACCTATTATTAGAGACTTTTTTCTTGAGCCAATTAAGATCCTTTAGACATTTTGTTTGATACATTTTACTTGATAAAATGAACCTACCCTTCAAGATTTATGCAATATGTCCTTTGAAGTTTTTTTTTACAACCATTTTGCCACATAAAATTCCTTTAGGACTTTTGAAATACCTTTTTTCCCTCCAACTTACCCTTTATAATTTTTGTCAAGGACATAGATTCTTTCATAAATTTTAAACATACCCTTTGACCATTTTAAAGTGCCTTTTAGTACTTTTGTAATGGCCTTTTACCCTATGAGCTTTCCCTTTTGGAATTTTCGCCCAAGCCATTTTTACCAAGGCCAATTACTTTGGACTTTGTGTCTTGAACATTTTGTCCAACACAAAAACCCAAAACAATTCCCCCAAGAGTACATGCCCTTCAAACTTTATAAACAAACCCTTCAAACATTTTTAAAAAGACCCTTTAGGCTTGTTAAATTAGCCACTTACCCTTTGGGACTTTTTTTAAGGCTCTTTCCCCTCCAATACTTTCCCTTCAGGACTTTTGTTTTGTGCCCTTTTTCCCTTCACACCAACCTTTCAAGACTTTTGTCTTGGGAATTTATCCTTCGACCAATTATTTAAAACATCTTATCCAAGAGAATTGACTCTTTAAACCCTTCCTTTGTGCAATTTATCTGAAACATCTTGCTCTTTGGCCATTTTAAGACCATCCTTCAATCATTCCTTTAAACATTTTGTCTAAGAGAATTGAGTCTGTAGGAGAATTATTGTGGACATTTTATTTGAAATAATTCCCTTGATGAAATTCCTTTGGACTTTGTGTCTCAAACATTTTTTTGATGAAATTAGGGTCCTAGAAATATAAATCCCATGATAATTCTCTTAAAATAATTCACCCCACAATAATTTCCCCTAGACCAATACCATACTACCAAGTCACACCCTAGCTTAGAGAACATTTTCATTATGTCTTAAGCTTGATTTAAGATTTTATCCAAGGGTCCCAATCATAGTTTTTGATGCTCGATCACTGAGATTAAATTTAGGAGGCTCTTTTATATATTTTTATCCCAGGTCCAAATCATAATTTACTAATACTAAGACCTTAGGATAGAGTATTCATGTAAGGTCATTTATACATATTTCCTAAATTATTATGCTAAGTCATTTTTTTCTTATGTTTATAGGAGCATGAAATCCTAAAGAAATGACACATGTCAAGTTGAAAAGATTAAATTTGATAGTCATTTTGAATCTAGGAATTTGACTCAAGAGAGGATAGTTAGTATGGGGTTAGTTCCAAAATGAAAACAAAATAAAGAAACACACTAACTAGCATAACATATCTAGGCCTAGACACTATGGAGAGCTTAATTAACAAACATGAATAAAACACACAACTAAAATACAAAATAAACCCTCTTTTACCTTCCTTGGATGCTATAAAATTCTTGTTGTAGTGGCTTGTTCAGTTTGTGCTCATGAAGTCCTCATCAATGGAAGCTTGGCTACCTCCATCTCTCCTTGGGACCTTTGGCTTGTGGTTTGGCTTGGTTTTGAATAAATTTAGCATGGTAAAACTAATTTAAATGTCTATTTAAACATATTTTTGCATTATAACTTTACACCAAAATATCTTAGAAATGATGTCCATGGCCTCTCTATTATATAGATTTTTACAAATGTCTAGAATCAACCTAAACCATCCATCCTAAGATTAAGATGTGTGGTTGAGGATTAATTCAATGTTTGGAATTAATTTTAAAATTATCCTCATCATGACATTAGAAGAAGGGTAAATTAAGAGGCATGGAGGGCATCATGAAAGGCATTGATGAGGCATGGAAGGCATGAATCCTGATATTTGTGGCATTTATGGCCTAGGGATGTCTTCCCAAGAAATGAGGTCACTTGATGATGTAGATATTCAATATTAATTTATAAAAATAAAATTTTAATAGGTTTCCATGAAATTATTAATTATGCCTTGATTTGGGTTAATTAGCACTTAATCATGTTTAAGCACTTTGTGCACAAATTACTCAAATTGATTAGAATGCATCGTTATTGGTCTAAAATTTGATTGGATCAAAATTGGAAGGTGATGTTAGATGCATTAGATTGATTCCCATTTAGGATATTACCAATAAAAAATAACAAAGGTACATGTCTTGTGTAATATATTTGATATAAAAGAGCAATCTAAAGCACCTAAGTGCAAAATTGGCATTTTGACTCGAAATGATCTGATCAAAATTAGCTAGCCCATAAATTAAATTACCCCATTTAGTGATACCCTAGCCAAAATTGGCACTTGAATATGTCAGTTTCACATTATTTATCATGTTTTAGTATTTTAGGCCAAATTATGCATTTTGGGTGGAAATTGGTCAAAAGCTCAGTTGGAGGTTATCGATGGCCAATTTTAGGTGTCTACAGTTTACCTCTATTTGAAAAGGTATTGTAAGCTATAATCATAGTAACATCTTCTAAAATAATTGAAAGGTCCTATATGACTACAACTGTAATGATGATAAACTAACTATATGATGCCCCCTTGAGAGAATGGTTGACATAAGCATGTCGACAAATAGTCCCTCGGTAAGAAGTGAAATGAGGGGACCAAAGAAAGGAAAGATGATGGGATGAAAACATAATGATATTTAAAAAGTATTCAAAATCACTGAGAATACAAGTGGGATGGTGTACAATGGTTTTCCTAAAGGTGGTTATAAATAGTGTACCCTGATAGTGGTAATGTGGTATGATAACACAATGATTTACCCAATGGTGGTTATAATCATTCAGAAGATGGAGCTACCCAAGTTAGGATTGATAAACAAGATAACAACATGCCCCTATATGGGTATAAAAAGTAAAGTGGTGAAAACATAATGATTTGCCCAAAGGTGGTTATAATCATTGGACCTTGATTATGGAAAACATGATAAACTTGGTTGAGGAAGATGATAACTTATCATAGAGGGTAATGATGAATTGGAACAACATACTAGTAGGGAGATGCTTGTTTAAACTAATAAATATTGAATTTTTTTCATGTTTAATTACTCTATTTGAGATATGAATAGGATGGAATCAAGATGTCAATGCTAAAGAGATGCTAAGATTACATAATAGACTTCTTAAAGCTGAGTTTTTTTATGATACATGTCGGTAGGCATCATGATATAACATCATGAGGACTTGTTTGAAATATGCATAAGGACTAACTCCCATAATCATATACACAATAGAAAATAATACACCAGTGATAGAAACCATGATGACAATGTAAACATATGAATATGGATGGATTCAATTATAAGTGTGGGTAAGGAATCACCTGATGAACACACATAAATTGAATCAAGGAAATAGTGTTGAAAGAAAACAAATAGATAGAAAAACAAACAACACTAAGTAGAAATAAACAAACAAACAATGCCATAAAAACCATACAAACATTGCCCCTAAAAAATAGGTGACAACTTAACAAATAAACAAAATGGGGAAATAGAAGAAAAGGAAGGGGGTGGCTAAGCTATCTCCATATGTACTAGGCAAGTGGACACTACCTACATAGTTTTATGGATGTAATATCCAATAAAAACTTTAGGCCAAATGTAGTTCTCCCAGGTAATGGAAAGCATGTGATAACTAAGGAAAAAAATAGAATGGATGCGATAGAATAATAGGAATGGTCTTGTAAAATGGAAAGTGTGTGAGAGAAAAAGGCCAAAAAGGATGGGGAACTTAAATGATAGGTGATTTTATTATAACCGAGTAAGAGTTCCCAAAATCCTTAAGGCAAAGAAGTAGTCAATTTTCTTTTATTTTCTAATGATTTTTGAAAAAAATTTGGAATTTTTTTGGAGTATCTCAACTCAATCAAGAATGATGAGATAATAAATGGTTCAATATCAAAAAATAATGAGAGCATTTGAACTAATGTTTCTCAAAAAATGGTATGAGCATGACTTACATTTCTCATAAAATAGTAAGAGTGTGGCTTAGGTTGCTTGCAAAATCGTGAGAGTGTGGTTTAGTTTACTTGAAAAATGGTGAGAGCATGGTTTAGTTTACTCGTAAAATGGAAAGAATGTGGCTTAGGTTTCTCACAAAATGGTGAGATCATGGCTTACATTTCTCACAAAATGATGATAATGTTACTTATAGTGACTAAGATGACCTCAATAAGTATCAAGTGATACCTACATAGTCCCAGAGTAGGACCTCAAGTCACTATTCTACCCTACAGTGTAGAAATTTGACTAGTGTAGCAGTCAATTCAAAAAAAATAGGCATAGTTGGTAAAAAGGTATAATACAACATAGGAAGGGGCAAGTTAGTACATCAAGGCTTAATGTTGCCCCTATTTTTTCCATAAGTGGTTATAACTAGGACACAATGGCATAGATCAATGGTACTAATTTTCCCAAAGGTGGTTATAATTAGTTGCAAGATCAGTAATAATAAAGGAATAACAAATGAAGGATGCAACTACCAAAACTTCTATCATACTATCCCAAAATATGATCTCTATCTAAAGTACTTGAATCAACTGATGAAATTGATTAGATACCTTGATGTTTAAAATGTGTAACAAATGGCAAAAACTAAAGTCAAATGGGCTAGGCCTTAAAACACACTGGGATGATAGGTTGGTAGAAAAAAGTGGATAAGATGAAGAGGATAAATAAGGATGGTATTTTTACAAACAAGAATAACAATAAAATGGCATAACTAAAATGGTCCTTACAAACAATATATCTTAGCATTCAAGCATAGTACTACTTGACATGAATAATATTCATTGGCTCTAGAAGTTCATCTCTATTTGGTGTGGTGAGCCTTTATGCTCTTGATCCATAATTTATAGTGATGATGAAAGGACCTATCTAGTTTGATTTGAATTTCCCTTTATGCTTCTTCTCAACCATAGTATTCTTTTAGCTTTCTTTAAGAACAAGATCACCAAATTCAAATGTTTTATACTTAACATGTTGATTATAGTGGCCTTTGAGTCAATTCTGATATGCTTGAAGATTGTTTATTATGGTTGTGCATTTATCATCAAGTAGGTCTAGCTCTTGCAAGTGGGCTACTCAATAGTCATGATCATCCAAGACATGCTTGAAAATGATGCATAGTGAAGGCAATTTGACCTTAATGGGAAGGATGGATTTTGTACCATAAATAAGTGAGTATGGAGTGGCTCATATGGGGGTATGATGATTAGTATGATATGCCCAAAGGGTAGGGAATATTTGTAAGTGCTAATCAAAATTGACATCATTGACAATCTTTTTGAGAATATTGATAATGGTTTTGTTGGATGCCTCAACTTGGCCATTACCTTGAGGGTAATATGCTATAGAAAACTATTGTGTGATGTTATGTTTAGCACATAGCTAGTATACATCCTTATTTTTTCATGATCCTCCATTATCAAATATGATGTTAGAGGGGATACTGTAGTGGAAAATGAGATGGTTGATATGGGGTTAGTTCCAAAATGAAAACAAAATGAAAGAAACACACTAACTAGCATAACATGTATAGGCCTAGACACTAGGAAGATCTTAGTTAACAAACATGAATAAAACACACAACTAAAATACAAAATAAACCCTCTTTTACCTTCCTTGGATTCTCTAAAATGCTTATTTTAGTGTCTTGTTTGGCTTGTGCTCATGAAGTCCTCATCAATGGAAGCTTGGCTACCTCAATATCTCCTTGACACCTTTGGCTTATGGTTTGGCTTAGCTTAAAATAAATTTGGCATGCTAACACTAATTGAAATGTCTCCTTTAAGATATTTTTGCATTACAACTTTGCACCAAAATAGCTTAGAAATGGTTCATGACCTCTCTATATATAGATTTTGTAAAATGTTTAGCATCAACCTAAACCATCCATCTTGAGATTCAGATGTGTGGTTGAGGATTAATTAATTTTTTGGAATTAAGTTTATAATTATCCTCATCATGACATTATAAGAAAGGGAAATTAATATGCATAGAGGGAATCATGGAAGGCATGAATCCTGATATTTGTGGCATTTATGACCTAGGGATGTCTTCCCAAGAAATGATGTCATATAATGATGAAGATATTCAATATTCATTTCAAAAAATATGTTTTTTTACAAGTTTATATGGAACTATTAATTATGCATTGATTTTTGTTAATTAGCTCTTAAGCATGTTTAAGGACTTTGTGCACAAATTACTCAAATTGATCAGAATGCCTTATTATTGGTCCAAAATTTGACTAGATTTGAACTAGAAGGTGATGTCAAATGTGTTAGATCTATATTATCATTTAGGATGTTACCAAAAAAAATAATAAAGGCACATGTCTTGTGCAATATATTTGACAAAAAAGAGCAATCTATAGCACCCAGGTGCAAAATTGGCATTTTGACTCGAAATGATCTGATCAAAGTTAGCTAGCCCATAAATTACATTACCCCATTTAGTAATAACCTGGCCAAAATTGGCACTTGAATATGTCAGTTTCACATCATTTAGCATGTTTTAGTGTTTTTAATCCAAATTTTGTATTTTGGGTGGAAATTGGTCAAAAGCTTGGTTGAAGGATATTAGTGGCTAGTTTTAGGTGTCTATAGTTTTCCCCTATTTGGAAAGATGTTACAAACTGTAGGTAAAGCAATGTCTTCTCAATTAATGAGAGATGGTTTTTACACTAAAAATAAGATGATGGTTGAATTAAAAATCTCCAAATGGTTTTGGGAAGCCTATGATGATGCCCCCTCAAGGGAGTGGCCATCACATTTGCTGATGGATGGTCCCTCAAAAAGAAACAAGAAAAAAGGTGGAACTAACCCATGGTTAAGATTAATCCAAATGATAAAATGCTTGCATGCGTTGATGTAAAAAGGATGTTGATTTACTCAAAGGTGGTCATAATCAAGAATAAAATTCAAAATAATGATTTTCCCATAGGCAGTTATAATCATTAAGCATACTTAGATTGGCTAAAATAGATGGTTTCTTAGTTAGGGATGATTAGTAAGCATAACTCAAGGATATAACCTAGAATATAGATTAAAGAAGAGTGGGTCAAAAGTGATTAAATAGATGGATAAAGGAATAAGATTCATAATTATAAATTATTTAGTTGTACCTACCAATGAGGAGATGTTCATCCTAATTAGAAATGATACAACTAGAATGGTCAAATGAGTTAATTTGATCAAGGGTGGGATGGAAAGGTTTGCCAAGGTGCCAAGGAGAAACTTCTGCAACTTTGTTGATTATAGACCTTCTTGAAGCTAATTTTTTCTATAGCATGTGATGGTAGGCTTCATGACATAACACCATGAATATTTGGCCAAAATATGCATAAGGATTGACTCTCAATATCTAATAAAAACTCAAAAATAATACACCAATGATAAAAACCATGATGATAATATTAATGTATGAATATGGATAGACTCAACAATAATGTTCTCAAAGAATCACCCAATGAACATATATAGACTGAGTTGAGGCAATAGTACTTAAACCAAATAAATAGGCAAGCAAACAAACAAAAAAACAAATAGAAAAAGCAAACAAACAAACAACCAAACTAAAATAAACAAACAAATAGAAAGCCTGAAAACATAAGCAAAAGAAAGCATCCTAACAATGACCATCCCCCAATAAGGCCAATTGAGAATAATTGACTAGGCTTAGATAGGACAAATATTTTTGGATTTTTTGAAATGTTATGAATGTTTTTGGAATTTTGAGGTATCTTAAATCATTAGAGAATGACAAGATACCTACTCATAAAATAGCGAGAGTGTTTGGCTTAGGTTGCTCATAAAATGGCAACATCATATGGAAAAGGGGACTAAGGTGACCTCAACATGAATTGAGTATGACCCATATAGTCCTAAAATGACCTCAAGTCATAGTAATTATATCCACAAAAAAGGTAAGGAAAAACCAACTAGGTCCCAACAAGTTCTCAAAACCAACAAATGACCAATCAAATGAAAATAGTAATGGCAAGGTGATACAACAATGCATGATAAACAAATGTTGGCCCTTGTTTTCCCATATGTAGTTATAACTAGGATATAATGGTATAGGTCAATGATACTAATTTTCCCATAGATAGTTATAATTAGTATCAAGAGTAGTGAAACACGGATTTGCCCATAGGCAGTTATAATTAGGCTCACTCAAACAAACTTGATATAGGATGAAAAAATGAAAGATACCTTACCAGATCAAATGTCACACTACTTTCATAGATTTTAATTGTAAACATGAATTATATTTATTATTTAAATTTGATTGGAATCCCTGCACAAAAGGTGTAGGAAGAACCAAATAAACCAAGATAAAAATAGGATTAGGTAGGATGAATAAAAATATGCTTTGGTTTAAATAAGAATGGAATGGCATTGCTTCAGGATAATTATGGTTTAATAATTAGGTAAAATAGTAAGAGGGTTACCCCTAATTGATGGGGTAAATGGTAGGAATATGCAACAATTGTAAAAGGATATGTAACAATGGCAATGACATGGCAATATGAAATGATATGGTACAAGTTTTTGGATTGAGTGTGGTTTTTTATTATATTTTTCCTATTAATGGGGAGATGTACATCCTAATAGTAAAATTATACAAATAGAATACTTGATCATTCTAATTTCTAGCCCACACCTCATCTAAATAACTTCTTTGTCAATAACTAGCTGTAGATTTTGATGATAAGAATGCTTTTGTGATCTTCATTAGTCATTTATTTTGATTCCTTCAAACATCAATACAAATTATCTTTGTAACCTCTACAAAGGAAAGTGTAGCCATGGATGGTAAACAAGGAAAAATAAAGGATTGTAGGTTTGATTGTGAAATGGAATGGTTGATGATAATGGAAAGTGGAATGGTAGGGAAACAAATAAAGATCAAGACTTTCAGTCACATGTAATGTTTTTGATGTTAGATTCAACATAACTTTGGTTATAATAGGGTCAAATACTTGTTCTCTCAATAAGACCATCATATTTTTTGTTGTTTGATCTTGAGAGTAACTACCATCTGATTAGGCTATAGATAGGAAGCTATTTTGATTTGATCTTTGATTTTATCTTCATCAAGTAGTGAGGAACTTTTGTGCTCAGCTATTGGTGCCTTAGAGAGGTTTTCACCAATGAATTTATCTTGATTGTCCCAAAGTGATTTTGACAAGATTTTACTAAGGAATGTTGAATTTTGTCTTTGATTATCTTATAGTGCTTCTAAAAAAATTTCACTAGAAGATGTTGAGTTATAACTTTGATTGTGTCCTGGCACCTTTGAAAAGGTCTCACTAGGAGAGTGTTCTTCTACATGAATGTGGTCTTAGCCTCCCTACTCTTCTTCAATTTTTATGTTACCATGGATGCAATTTAACAAAGTGTTATTTTTTCTATCCTAATCGACACTTATGGGAGATGGAATGCCAATGATATGGCTATTTTGGTTGATGGTAATATCTTATGTAATGGTAATGGAATGGGGAGAGGATGCACAATCCTTATAGAAGATACTAGGAGAAAATTTGTTTATGTTGAAGTACTTATCCTCAAAAACTATAAAAGGGTCACAAATGTATTCAAAATAATCTATGAGGCATGCATAACCAATATTGTAACAACTATGAACATATTCTTCTTCTAAATTTAATTCTAACTCAAGGGACTCTAAATCCAATATTGATACTGATGTTGATTCTAATTTTGATGCTAAATCTCATGCCGGTTCAAGAATAGAACCTAAGTCTAATTTTGATTGTTCATCTGATGGGTAATATATTATAATGATGTCTTGTTAAATGTTTGGTATTGGATAAGTAACAACTTATTATAACATGATAGGCTCCATAAAGACTAGTTTGTCAAAGTGAGACTCCTTTAGGATGGGAAAAAGGTCAAGAGATAACTCCTCAGAGATTGACTTGTCAATAGGAGGATCTTAAAAAATAGACACATGGTCAAGGTAATGATTTTCCTAAAGGCATTTATAATCATTAATAAATGACTCAGCAAATACTGGCTTGCTAGAGTGAGACTCCTCGACAACTAGGATAGGATCAATATGTGATTCGTCATAGGCTAACTTATCAATAATGGTTAGTCTAAAAAAAACATCTTGGACTGGTTGGTTGTATTGGCTTTGGTTTCTAATGAGTTAGAAAAAACCAATGATGAACACAGCTTGGTCTTTAAATGATTGAATGGGTTGAGGTTTAGATGGAATTCATACTAGATGAGGAATGACTTATGGTTGGATAATGGTAGGGCATTCAATAACATGATTGCTTACATGAGCTAAAGGATAAAGTCTTGAGATGGTAATAATAGGGTGGTGTGGGGTTTGATTTCCCATACAAGCTAAATGACTAGGTCTTAGAATGATGAAGGGGTATTAGGGAGATTGATTTCTTTCACAAAATAAAGGATGAGGTCTTGGTGTAGAAATGGTTAGGCATTATGGAGCTTCGTTACTCACACAAACCAAAGGATGAGGTCTTGGTATGGGAATGGTGTGACATTTTGGTCCTAGAATAGAAATTATATGATGTGGTGGAGCTTGATTACTCATATAAGCCAAAGCATCCAAGTCTTCCTCATAAACAACATCATCCCAATCATGAGTTGGCTCATAAGTTGGTTCTTGACTATGTTCCATGTAGTGATTATTGTAAAGAGGGTATGGATCTATATCCCAAACAATATTATCTATATTTGGGTCTTCAAAGTCATCCTCACAAGACTCTTCATACCAATCAAGGTTTCGATTTGGATTTTATGGATTTTTACTATGTTCCCCACATGGAGTATTATAGGGAGAATAATAAAACTCCTTAGAAAATCTTTCTCTATAGGGGTTCCTAGTGGGATTTTGTGCAGCCAGTCTATCATAAGTTGGATTGCACATGACTCCACCATAAGTGTAGATAGACATATCTACATAAATTATGAAATCTTTGAAATAAAAAGGCTTAGAATTTTGCAAACTCTGAAAAATTATTCCTATAAGATAAATGGTTCAAACTTAGTTTAACTTGATTGAATGTGGAGTTGTATCTCTAATGTGGTTTGAAAGTGGAGCTATATCTCCAAAATGGTTTATTATGAAACTTGGCATAAAATTTTCTAACAACAATTGTCTAATGTCAAATGTCATATGCATAAAAGGTCAAGTGTCTAAATAAAAACTAACATGTCAAAGGTCTAGGTTAAAGTGTTCTAAATAAGGTCTAAACTAGGAAAGGGAAAAGTTGAGTTACTAGTTCTTTTGTCCAAACATGGAGTCAAAAGATAGGATTAAAAAAATAGGCATATGCTAGGAATTTTGGCCAAATGATGTCAAAATCTAGACCTGAAATAAAGGCTGATGTGATTTGATTTAATCTAACAAGTTTGGAAATAACTTTGACATAAACCTGATACATAGAATCAAACATAAACATGATCAATGGTCATAAAGAATAAGACAAAAGGATCTTTGAATAATGATTGTGTTTTGAAAATAAAGGCATAAGAAATGATAAGGATAGGAACTAAACAAATAAACCATCAATAGTTTTCAAATTTGGGTAATCGATTAACCAAAGTTATGCAACCTAAAAGAGAAAGATCTATGTATCAGCCCCATGAATTAAGGCCTAAAGAAAAATCAATCAATGTTTGGATCCAAACATAACAAGGTTAATTGAAAAAACAACTTTGAAAATTAGGATTTGACCAAACACGCTAGAAAATATTGGATTACATGATGATAGAAGACAAAGGTCTAAATTGTATACACAAAATGGTTTTTGATACAAGGTGAAACAAGTATTGAAAAAAAATTAGTATCCCAATGGCATAAGCATGTTTGAATGATGTGATATATGCTATGCTTTAAAAGAATCAAAGGTAAAAATAGTTTGACATGATTTGGGTAGCATAACACTACCCTTCCTCAACTCAAATACATTATTTTGAAATGGTTTATGAATAAATAAAAAAGTTTTAGTCTCAAAACATACCAAAAAAAATGACCAAAATACACTAAGTATACTCATCCATATCATAACAAGGGTATTTCAAAATGGGGTTGACTAAAATGAGAAAGGTTTCAATCATTCTATGTGAATCAATTATACAATGACTTTCATGCCAAACAATGCAAAAGAAAATCACAAAAATTGGGTGATCATAACATTGGCTAGTTGTAAAAAGGTTTAGTCTTTTTTACAACCAGTACATCCTATTGTTCACTCAGTGTAGTGTGATGTCCAAATATAGATATGTCCTATGTGTAACTCTAAATAGGAACCAAATAAAGTCAATGCCAGGAGGTGAAACCCTAGGTCAAATCTTCCCTAAAGAACTTGCAAGAGGTAATGACATCACCCTCACCAGCCAAGATGCATTGAAAATAAAAGACTAAGAGAAAGACTTTAGGATCATTTTCATGATCACCCAAAATTTGATGAGTTTTTAGGGAGTGCTTTAGATTAAATTCTTTATAAGCCTTGGACCAGGATTTTTTCAATAGGAATGGCACTTTTGATTCCAAGGGTTCCCTAAAGGGGAAAAATAGAAGAACATACGCGTAACATCCTGCTTTTTTCTAAACAAAAATTAAATATAAATAACTAAGTAAACATAAAAATCTTTGAAAAGGTGAGTTCATTTGTAATCCCAAATGGAAAATGAGGTGGTTTTCATTTGACCCCTTGGTCTTAGTTGCAAACTTTGAAAACATTCACCATAAACATCTAAAAAAATTTAAACACAAAAAAAAGGTTCCTAATTGAGTTTTAAGCATGCAAAAGGTGATATAAACATGTTATTAACAAATTTCAATCTTGGTCCTACAAAAAAAACACTATCATGTCCTTTATCCTTGAATCTCTTTTAGCTTTGAAACAATGAACTTTAAAAAAAGAGCTCTTAGGTCTGTGTTTTTAAAAAACATAGTGATCGACATTGGTTATATAACTGATGATGATTACATTCTCTAACCAATGACATTTATCTAACTAACATTGGTTATACCAATGTGACTGATGATAGGTATCCAACTAATGTCATTTTTACTAATTGATGTCAGTTAAGCTATCTAACCGATGTCAGTCTTACTAGCTGATATCGGTTATTGTGTAAACTTATGACAAACAAAAAAGGCAAAATAAAATTAGAAAATCAATTTTAAAGAGTTTTAATGGTCCAAATGAATATTTTAAAGCTAAAAACTGATATTCTTCATGTGTGGGATGCATCTAGTCCCATCGATCATGCCATACGTGAGTCTAGGAATTTGACTCAAGAGGGGATGGTTAGTATGGGGTTAATTCCAAAATGAAAACAAAATGAAAGAAACACACTAACTAGCATAACATTTATAGTCCTAAACACTAGGGAGAGTTTAGTTAACAAACATGAATAAAACACACAACTAAAATACAAAAGAAACCCTCTTTTACCTTCCTTGGATGCTCCAAAATACTTGTTGTAGTGGCTTGTTCGGCTTATGCTCATGAAGTCCTCATCAATGGAAGATTGGCTACCTCCATCTCTCTTTGGCACCTTTGGCTTGTGGTTTAGATTGGCTTGGAATCAATTTTTCATGGTAACACTAATTTAAAAGGATCCTTGAGGTTATTTCTTCATTATAACTTTTCACCAAAATGGCTTAGAAATGATGTTCATGGCCTCTCTATCTATTTTTTTGGCAAATGTCTAGAATAAATCTAAACCATCCATCTTGAGATTGAGATGTGTGGCTACGGATTAATTCAATTTTTATAGTTAAGTTTATAACTATCCTCATCATTACATTGCAAGAAGGGGCAATTAAGATGCATGGAGGGCATCATGGAAGGCATTGATGAGGCATGAAGAACATGAATCCTGAAATTTATTACATTTATGACCTAGGGATGTCTTCCCAAGAAATGGGGTCACCTAATGATGCAGATATTCAATATTCATTTCCAAAAATAAATTTTCAACAAGTTTCCATGGAATTATTAATTATGTCTTAATTTGGGTTAATTAGCTCTTAAGCATGTTTAAGCACTTTGTGCACAAATTACTCAAATTGATCAGAATGCCTTGTTATTGGTCCAAAATTTTATTGGATTCAAATGAAAAGGCAATGTTAGATGAATTGTATCTATATTCCCATTTAGTATGTTACCAACAACAAATAACAAAGGCACATGTCTTGTGCAAGAGATTTGATAGAAAAGAGTAATCTAGAGCACCCAAGTGCAAAATTAACATTTTAACTTGGAATGATCTAATCAAAATTAGCTAGACCATAAATTACATTACCCCATTTAGTGATACCCTAGCTAAAATTGGCACTTGAATATGTCAGTTTCACATCATTTAGCATGTTTTAGTGTTTTTAGGCCAAATTGTGCATTCTCGGTGGAAATTGGTCAAAAGCTTGGTTGGATGTTATCAATGGCCAATTTTAGGTGTCTACAATCATGTGGATGCCAATTAGTGTTCATCAAGACATCATTTTATGGTTATGTGAACACCAAATTTAACCTTATCAACATGTCAAACTTACAATATTAAATTTGACATTCACATAGATGTCATTGATGGTCATGAGGATGTCATTTGATGATCACACAAATGCCAAATTTAACCTTAGGAATGACTAATTTATGGAATTAAATTTGATATACACTTGACATCATTGAAAATCATGAGGATGTCATTTGATGATTGCATGAACATCAAATTTAACCTCATAAATTACATAGTTAGATTCAAATGTCAAGTAGACCTAGTAGATTGATGGTTCATGCTAATCCGTATAAATGATCCAATGATGTAAGATCAATGAGAACTTTTTAAAATTTCCTAGATTAAATAGATATTTTCTAACTAGCTTACCAGCATGATCAAATTGCAAGTTAAAAGGTTTAAGCCAAGATCCTATGATGTGCATCTACTTTGGCTCTTTTGATCGAATAATGTGAGAGTGAATTGAAATGTCAAAGCTCTACAAGAGTGATAAGTGTCACTATCATGAGATCCTAGTATATAGATATAATGACTCATGAGAAGTAAGGAGCCTAATACATAGATCTTAAAAGCCTTGAGTAGCTACCAAGTGGCAAACATATGAATCAAAGCAAAATAGGTAATGAAAAGTGTTGAACACATAGGAGTCAATGATCCAAAAGCACTAAAATCCAACAAACCACATTAAACTAGTACATAAGGATCAATGGTGTAAGTCCTAGGTGTAATTTTCAAAGATATCAAACTCAATTAGGTGTTGAAATGTGTCACATTTCAAAAGATAGCAAGGCATTATGGATAGAACACAGATATCTGGTCACCTAAGTTATATCTATCAATAGACATTGGGTCTCATAGTTAAGCTAAACTATGAAAATGTATGTCTTAATATAAATAGTGAATATAAAAGTGAAGATCTAGATTTTATAAAAGGAATGGGCAAGAATGCAATGCATAGTTTAGATTAGTCATGGCCAACAGTAATTCTACTAGTTCTAAAACATTGGTAAAGTGATTTTGGTCCTTCATGCATATATTAGAGTTCCATTTAAAGGTGGCTAATCTAAAATATCAACAATTTGTTATCACAACCTATAAAAGGAGGCATGCATATTTTTGGTGAACATCACATATTCTAAAGTTTTCATATAGTTTGAATTATACTTGTAAAAAATTACCTCTATCTTTATACACATGCACATGTTGCATAGCTTTGGCAAAGGCTATTTTAAATAGATAACTAAAAATAGACTCTTATAAGGTTTTAGAACATATTTAGAGCTCATGTTTTGACTATCACATGTAACAACCTTGCATGAACTTGGAGGATGAGGTGACCCCTTCCTTAAGTCTATATAAATAATTGTAATCTATTTTGTATTTTTTCAAGCAATTTTTGAGCACAAGAGCAACATCAATTTTAATCATCAATGAATGTGTTTATGTATTTTATTTCCAAATTCTATTTAATTAGTTTTTACTTTATTTATTTGTATGCTTCAATAATATTTATTATACAAAAGCTACAAATAGATTCTTGATTACTCTGATTGATGTACTAATTTGTAGATGTGAAATAGCTATTAAAAGATTGGTAAATATATTAGTTAAAATAGTCAAGTTTAAATTGATTCATAATTTTGATTGTGCATGAGTTCTTTCTTGGATGTATTTATTTTTGTGTGTAACAATTTCCTCAGATACTTCACTACCCCAAGCCATAATCTCCTAATTAAGGATGTGCAATAGATTGCCTAAAAAGATCAACCTTTGTCTAAGGCTTGTGAATTTATTGCATCTTGATCTCCTTAGACTTATTATCCATGTCTGAGTATGTGTGTGAAATTGATGATAGTAATAGGCATAAGTTTTGAGACCACTTATCCTTTTAGAAACTAACCAAGGAAGTAGTTCCTGAAAACCATAAAAGATTTCTTTTCTACCTTACCCTTCCCTGCTCTTTTTGAGTTTGTTTTGAGAAATACCCACTTTAGTTTAGCAAGAAACCACCCATCCAAGTCACATAGAGATTTACTAACCTTATTATAAACCACACATCCATCCAAAAACCTTATCAACAAACTATATGCCTTACCCTCTATTTCATCAAGAGGTTAAAATAAATAGCATACCTACAATTCATACTCTAGAATGGAGTTTACCTCCATTGAGATCCTAAAACATTAGAGGTTACCTCTTTAAGGCTATGGTGTACATAAAACCTACATCAATAGGTCTATATTGGTGTTAAAAGGAGGGTAGTACCCTTGATAGTAGTAGTTATCCTTTATATAGAGTTTCACTAAAATGACCTAGGAGAGTGACCAAATCTAATTCCTAGGTTGGTTTTTTTGTCTCACCCTTATCAAATCATAGGAGACATATAACTATGTCAACAACCCCAGTTTAGAACAATTCCCTTCTAATAGGGAACTCCTTACTTGTAAGGAACTATTTACCTATTAAGCAACCAATTGCTCAATAATAGCCTTGGATTTTTGGATCTGCTATCACCTTCCTAGGAGGCATGCATGATTTTCCTTAAAATCCTAAAAAGTATTTACCATCCTTTTCTCCTTCAAGAGAGAGGATAGCAGAGGAACATATTAAATTAATTAAAGTTTCTTTAAGATTAATGAATTTGAAGATGATGATGTTGCATGCATATTATTCCCTTTGACTTTGATAGATGTTGCTTATGATTGGTGTTTAAATCTAACAAAAAATCCATCACTTCTTGGGATGAATGTCAAGTAACTTTTATTGCATAGTTTTGATAGATCACTAATCCTAGTTTAGTGTACCAAAACTTCACCAATGTGAAGAGGGAACATAATGAGCCCATATGTGATTTTAATGTGAGATGGTAGAATATGTATAATTTGTTGACCCTAACATATAAACTAGAGGTAACATTAGCATTGGAAATTTATAAGAATGCCTTGGATCCTATCACTGATGTGTTTTTGAGAAGAGAAATTGTGGATAACACTTTGGCATTAGCATTCAAAGAGGCTATCACCATAGATATGTAGCTCAATCCTTAGATTCCTAGAGCACCTAATGTCAACAATGGTTTTTAAGCACTAAATCTAGTTCCATATATAAGACAAAGTATCCCAACATTCAATTAGATTCAGTTATATATACTACCTATTAGGGTGTGGAGCTAAAAGCTTCAACTATTTACAGACACAAAGAAGAGGATGCTGAAGAACTAGAAGCATTGGCATCAGCAGCATAACTGACATCGGTCAGATACAATGCAGAAGGAAATCGGTGATGGCAGCTAGTCGGCCGACGTCGATAGCACCAGGCAAGTAGGGACCGATGTCGGTTGCCTGTGTGTTCTAGAACTGTTGTTGACAAATAGTCAGTTAAGTGAACCAAGTGTTTGCATGTCAAATGACTAATTATAGTCACGAGCTGTGTGTCTAATCATTGTACTTAGATTTCTATTTTTGTAACCATGGGATTCTATTTGAAGACCCATGAGGCTTGTATTGTAATCACCAAGAAGGCAAGTAAAAGCATTGAAGCAAGCAAGGTCAAGGAGATCTACAGGTGTAAGGTTAAGGAGATCAGCTGAAGTATTTAAGGAGGGATAGCAACTCAGGTTGTAGAGTTGGTTTTGTGTTGAGCAAGAGAGAGAGGGAAGAAGGTCTTGAGGTGTGGCAAGCCTTTGAGGTGGAAGAAGAAGTGGCATCTTCCTTATTGTATTTTCTTCTAGTAATATCTAATATAAGAGTGTCTATTTTCTCTCAAATTCTTTGTTGTCTCAAGTTTCTAGTTACTTTATCATTCTGGCATAATTCTATGTTTAATTGCTTATAAGAAAGTAATCAATTATGCTTCCGTTGGATAAGGGGTCACCTAACAGTTGGTATCAAAGCTACAGTTTGCAGGAAGCAGGTTAATTTTTTGATTACAAGTCATTCATAGGGTTTTCTGATTGAGTGGGAGTTCAACAATGGTAGAAGAAAGTAAGCTACAAATGGAGAAGTTTAACGGCAAGAATTATCAACACTGGAGGATGTAGATTGAGGATTATCTATATCAGAAGGATCTGTACTTACCATTGGGTGGGGTTGCATGCAAGCCCACAGATATGAAGGATGAAGAATGGAGTGTTCTTGATCGAAAGGCTCTCGGTTCCATAAGGTTGAGCCTTGCATCATCTGTGATTTCCAGCTTATCACAGTGTAAGACAATAGAAGAGTTGATAAAGTCCTTGGTGAATTTATACAAAAAAGCCCTCAGCTTCTAATAATGTATATCTTATGAAGTAGCTATTTACTTTGTAAATGTAGGAAGGTGGATCGGTACATACTCATCTCAGTGATTTCCATGGTTTGGTAAACCAATTAGCTTCAGTCAATATTGTTTTTGATGATGAGGTAAAGGCTCTCTTGATTTTATGTTCTTTGCTTGAAAGTTGGGACAGTTTGGTTATGGCAGTAAGTAATTTTGCATCTGCTTCTAAAATCTTAAAAGTTGATGATGTTGTGAGTGTGATCTTGAATGAGGAAATACGTAAGAGAAGCACAGGTGAATCATCAGGTAATGCTCTAAGTGTAGAAAGTAGGGGAAGGCAAAGGGAGAAGATTAAGCAAGGGAAATCAAGGTCGGGAAGGAGACCCAAGTCCAAAGGTGTTACCTACTAGTTTTGTGGAAAGAAAGGACATACAAAGAAGGAGTGTTGGTTGAGAGATAAAGAGAATCAACATGCAGGTATTGAAGAAGTAAAGGATGCAAATATTGTGGTATAGGACACTCTCATACTTTCTTTGGATAGTCAGGTAGGATCATGGATTTTAGATTCTAGTTCATCTTTTCATGCATCCCCAAACAGAGATTTGTTCCATGAGTATGAATAGGGAGACTTTGGAGTGCTCTATTTAGGGGATGGTATGCCTTGTCAGATAATTGGCAAAGGAAAAGTGCAGCTGAGATTGTAGATTGACAACACATGGGTGTTGAAGGAGGTCATGCATGTTCTAATTCTAAAGTAGAGTTTGATTTTTGTAGGAAGGTTGGGTGACGAGGGATGCACATAACCCTCACAGTAGACTCTTGGAAGGTTACCAAGGGTACACTTGTTCTAGCAAGAGGTAAGAAAGTAGGTACTCTTTATCTATCTACTTGTATTACTGATTCTACTTCTGGTGTAGATTTGAAGATGTGGCCTAATAGGCTCGGTCACATGAATAAGAAGGGAATGGACGTTCTTGAATCAAATGGTATGTGTTTAGATTCAGAAAGCACAAATAGAGTTCATTGTAGAGAAAGGAAATTTGATGCTTTTGACAGGAACAAAAAAGCCTTAGTGTTTATGGAGGAGATGAAGGATAGAGATCAGTCACAGGGGCTGAATAAATCTGAGCAGGGTAGCATGGATAGAGTTTTGATCCAAGAAGAGCTCATGGATGAAAATTTCATCACTTACAGGAACACACAGATGCCGATGTCAGTCGCATGGGACCGACATCGGTCAGCTAGATACTGACATCGGTCATGTGCAGACCAATAGGGTCGATAGGTTGGGTAGGAGAAGTCTGATGTCAGTCATCAGGACCAACGTCGACAGGAGGGACACCGGCGTCAGCCAGGGAAATGATGTCGGTAGTCAAGGTCAGTGCAGGGAACTGACATCGGTCAGGAGTAGACTGGGAGATGGCTGAGATTAGTCATTGGAACAGATGATGGGTGGATAGTTAGCTATCAAGGAGTCTCAAACACCCATATGGAGGTCAAAAATGGTAAGTGAGCCTCATATTCATTTTTCACCTTCTTTATATTGCTTATTGATAGTCAAGAACTAGGAAGATGAAAGAAGCAATGCAGGTAAAATCTAGAAACAGTGTGAGCTTGACATGGATGAGGAGTGTGAGTCCTTGGAGTAAAACCAAATAGGTATTCGTTGGTAGAGTTGTTAGTTGGAAGAAAGCACTGGATAGAGGGATGGATTCCCATATTAGAGAAGAGAGTGGATGGACACGTGAGATAGAAGGCTATGGTATATGGTCTTGATTAGGCTACAGAGCAATGGAGGTTTGACCATTGTGTTTTATCTTTACCAGGTTGGATAATATTAGCTACATTATCCTGTTACTGTATTGTGTTACTTGTTGCAAGGTTTCATATACAGGGAGTTTTCTGAGCTAAGGGTAGAGTTGGTTCAGAAGTATGTCATGAAGAATTTGGGAGCGGCAAAATTCTTGTGGCATAAGTGACAGGTATAGCATCACAGGTTTACATGGTGGTTGGTCTTCAAGAGTGAATTTAAAGAGGGATACAGAGCCAAAGGAACAAAATAGATGGTGTACAGGTATAGGTATAGTAGTAGCTATTTATCTCCAAGTGGGAGATTGTTAGGGTGTGGAGCTAAAAGCTTCAACTATTTGCATACATGAAGAAGAAGATGCTGAAGAACCAAAAGCACTAGCGTCAGCAGCATAATTGACATCGGTCAGATATAGTGTAGAAGGAAACCAATGATGACAGCTAGTCAGCCGACGTCGGTAGCACCAGGCAAGTAGGGACCGATGTCGGTTGCCTGTGTGTTCCAGAACTGCTATTGATGAATAGTCAGTTAAGTGAAGTGAGTGTTTGCATGTCAAATGACTAATTATAGTCATGAGCTGTGTGTCTAATTATTGTAGTTAGATTTCTATTTTTGTAACCATGGGATTCTATTTAAAGACCCATGAGGCTTGTATTTTAATCACCAAGAAGGCAAGTAAAAGCATTGAAGCAAGCAAGGTCAAGGAGATCTACAGGTGTAAGGTCAAGGAGATCAGCTAAAGCATTCAAGGAGGGATAGCAACTCAGGTTGTAGAGTTGGTTTTGTGTTGAGCAAGAGAGAGAGGGAAGAAGGTCTTGAGGTGTGGCAAGCCTTTGCAGTGGAGGAAGAAATGGCATCTTCCTTATTGTATTTTCTTCTAGTAATATCTAATACAAGAGTGTCTATTGTCTCTCAAATTCTTTGTTGTCTCAAGTTTCTAGTTACTTTATCATTCTAGTATAATTCCATGTTTAATTGCTTATAAGAAAGTAACCAATTGTGCTTCCGTTGGATAAGGGGTCACCTAACACTACCTCCATTGATGTAGATAACACAATCAAAGTTTAGTTACTTGAATAATCATGTTACAAGCAATGGTTATTAGTAGAATCAACAAGTGGATGCATTTCCCATCATAATTTTACAAGGTATGGATTCCATAAAGTTAGAACTAGATTCTATTCAAAAGATGGTTCAAAAGTTGAGCAATGATTTCCTAAACATGCAAAAAAGGTAGGAAATGCAAATGGCCCATTTGGAAATCAAAATAAAAGATTTTAGAAATATAATAGACCATTCAATAGGCCTAAATAGGCTAACAAGATTCTTGAGATCAACATAGTAGAGATGACTCTTCCCAATTGGTGTAGAATTCATAATAATATCAAGCATGGTGAGCTCAACTACATTGAATTTTATGCAACATTAGAAATATTTCAAAGAGAGGTGCTTAGGCAAGATCAAATGCATAATCTACTTGAACATCATCCTAATCCTAGCTCTTCAAGAATTTCCATCTTATTTGAAACTCAAAAGTTTCGTTTTATAGGTAAAGATGATAATGAGTTGGAGCACAACATGGATGAAGTTCACACTTTTTAGTAGTTCTAGAGAGGTGCATACAATCTAATGAATAAGGTCACTCACAACATTAAATCCTCTAAATAACATAGTGATTCCTCTTAATCCTAAAACAAACAATAATCCAACCCCTTCGATAGGGAATGATTATCAATAGAGAAAGGAAGAACCAAGCAAAGGAGGGTACAACATTGTTGAGGATATGAAGAAGATTAAGGAGAATATAACCTTCATGAGTTAGCTTAGATTATCAAACAAAAGGAGCTCCTCTATAATTCAATTACTAGGAAGACACATATGGTAAAAGTAAAAGCATCCATAGACAAATCAAAAGCATCTAACACCAATGTCATCTAAGAAATCAAACCAAAAGTTTTTCCCTTTCTACTAACTATATGATCATTCAATAAGAGCATTCATAACTATTTAGTTAATTTTGGAGCATCTACAACTATCATACCTACATCCATATGTCAAAATATTGGTTTAATTCCAATCCCTTCAAAGAGGATAGTTTAAAAATTGGACAAGATAATGGTCCCAGTAGTTGGAAAATTGAACAATGTGCACATTCAAGTAGCATCTGAGCCAGGAGTCCACATAACCATTGATATTTTAGTAGTGGACATACCTGAAGGGTACAATTTGCTACTAAGCAAGGATTAGTCCAAAACACTTAATTAATATATTTATACAAACTTTTCTCATATATGGCTTCCATGGATAAGAGTTGTAAATCAAATCAAAATTGATAGAGAGTTAAGAATGAAAGATCCCATTACAAATTACAATGTTAAGAATTAAGAGGTAAATTATGAGTTTCTTAACTGGTATTTATACTTTTACTACTTAGAATCAAATACAAAATCTAAAACTTGATGGTTCTAATTAGCTTTGGACTTTTTGCTTTGATGGTGCTAGATTCAAGAAAGGATTAGGCATGGGAATCGAGTTGATTGATTTATAAGGTAAAACATTCTTGGTAGCATATAGGTTGTAATTTATATATATTAATAATAGATTTGTGCATGAATATTTAGTTCTAGGACTATAGTTTTCAATTAAGACTAATGTTAATAAAATATCAATATTTAGTGACTCAAATCTGGTGGTCAACCAAGTTATAGATAAATACCAATGCAAGATGTCTTATTTGAAGAGATACAAGCACAAAGTATGGGTCCTAATTGAAATCTTTGAATCTTTCAACATAGTAGCACTTCCTAGAGAGAAAAGTTAGACCATTGATTCATTAATTATTATTGTTACTAATATGAGGCTGCTACAAGAATCTAAGGTAGAAATGTTCTCTTTTAAATTGGTACCATGCTCCTCTATTCTAGATAACATATAAATTTTCTAGGTTTTTTATGATGACCAGCATTAATCTAGTTTCTAACTAATTCAAGTTAATTTAAATCCCAAATCATTAATGATAAGGACATTAATCACCTTTGCCAAGATGAATCAGATAAAGAGGAAATTATTTAGCTCAAATAGAATCAAATTCTAGTTGAATTGGTCTCCTTGTAATGACCATTTGAAATATATACTTATGCACACCAACTAAGATATTCAAAGGTTAATGAATCAAACTTCAAAAAGGAAAATCTAGGAGATGAGAACAACCTATGATATGTTAATATTGGTCTCAGTTGTACCCCAAAAAAGAGGTAGAGATTGAATGATTTAATGGATTTATATAGGGACATCATCTCTTAGACATATGAAGATCTAAAAGTTTATGACCCATAAGTCATCCATCATATGATTCCCTTGAATCTAGATCACAAAAAATTTAGATATATGAAGAGACTAGTTAATCCTATTCTAGAACATCTCAATCAGAGAGAAGTGGAGAAGATTTTAAATGCAAAAATCATCTTCCTAGTATGAAATTCTACCTAGGTGTCCAATTTGGTCCCAGTAAGAAACATGAATAATGGGATCAAATTATGTGTGGACTTCAAAAATCTAAACAAGGCTTCTAATAAGGACAATTATCCTCTACCTTATCTAGATGAGGTGATACAAATATTAATTGGTTATGAAATGATGTCCTTCTTGGATGGATTTTTAGGCTACACTTAGATATTGGTGTAATCTGAGAACAAAATGAAGATGACGTTCAACATGAAGTGGGGAACTTATGTGTATAAGAGGATGCCATTTGTCCTAATAAACACAAGAGCTACCTTTTAATGCACCATAGATCATGCATTTAAAGGATTTATAGAAATATGCATAATGATATATATGGATGATCTTATGGTATCTTCAAAGAATCAGAAAGGCCACATAAGTCACCTATAGTCCATATTCAAAAGATTTAGAAGGTTTGTTTTTTCATTAAATCTAAAGAAGATAATATTTTGAGTAACTGAAGGTAAGATTTTGGGTCACATTATCACCAAGGATGGGATCACCATTGATCCAAATAAAATTTGAGGAATTTCAAAATTCTATCCACCAAATAACAAGAAGGAGATAAAATCATTCTTTAGAAAGATTAACATCATAAGGAAATTCATCTCTAAATTTGTAGAGATTGTCAGACCTTTAAACACCATGCTCATGCAAGATGCCAAAATAAAATGGATAGTTGATGCCTAAAAGTCCTTATAGGATTTTAAATATGCAATACATAGGCTTCAATACTAATTAATCTAGATTTTAATAAATATTTTTACCTTTAATCATTTACTTTAGAGCATACAATTTCTACTATCATCACACAAAATAAAGATGAGACTGAGCATCAAATCATGTTCATGATCATGAATATGAAGTATGTAGATCTTCAATACTCTATGATTGAAAAACATATTTTCTCCCTTATTAAAGTAGTGAAAATGTTTCAGAACTACATCTTGAGGAATAAAGTTATTCCCATCATACCTGATATTATGGTCAAGATCACCCTATCACAAAATGAGCTAGGAGTATGACAAGGCAAATGGATGGCCAAAATGCAATAATTTGACATAGATATCAATCGTACAAAGATAATTCAAGGGCAAGACATTATTTAGCTCATGATTGAACCAAATTTGTGCATCATAGTTGAATAGGTATGTGAAGCTCAAGTATCTAAAATATAATGGTATATTGATATAATACAATATTTACTCACCAAAACTTATTCCCTAGAGCTCAATAAAGAGAGAAGAAGAGATTTTACTCTCAAATATACTCATTATATGATTAAGAAAGGAGTCATCTATAGGAGAAATTATGAAGGTATTTATCTCAGATGTTTATCTTTAGAGGAAGCTAGAGAAATTTTAGAGAACTTGCATCAAAAGATAGGTAGTGGTCATCCTTCTGGGAATACCAAAACCCATAAAATATTAAGAATGGGCTACTACTAGCCAATAGTTTTCAAATATGCTCACACTCATGTGATAACATGCCATTAATTCCAAGCTCTATCCAAGAGATAAGTACTTGTAATAATTCCTTTACATCTAGTTATAGAAGGAAGGCCATTTGCCCAATGGGGTTTAGACTTCATTGGCATCATCAACCCAAATTCCTTAGGAGGACATAAGTTTCTACTTACTACTAAAAATTATTGTACTATATAGATGGAATCCATAACCATAAAGAATTTCAAAGCATAATATGTGATTCTATTCTTGGAGGAACACATAATAACTAGATTTGGCATACCTATTTCTCTAGTTTATGACAATGGATCATATTTCATATCAATAGAATTTATGAAATGGGCACACAATAACCAAATCATTATCAGGTTAACTTCTAACCATTACTCTCAAGGAAATAGACTGGTAGAATCAATGAACAAAAAATTGATCGATGTAATTAAGAAATTAACTAGAGACTAGCATAGGGAATGGCACAATTTATTAAAGTATGTTCTTTGGGTAGACCAAAATAGACAAAAGCAAGCCCTTAAATATTCACCCTATCTATTGGTGTATGGATGTAATCTTGTATTCCCAATTATGTTAAAGTTAACCACTTATTAGTTAATGTAGGACTACATGAAATTGAGTGATAAAGTAGAATCAATATTGATGGACATAATAGAAATGGAAGATTCAAGGACTGAGGCCTTACAAACATTCAATAAACACTAGGACATTGTTAAGAGGTGGCTTGTTAAGAGAGAAATTTAAATCATTTAAGATTTGTTGATTAGAAAAAATGACAATATGACAAGTTTGCCTCACTATGGATTGGACCATACTAGATTTTAAAAGTCATGGGCAATAATGTGTTTCATTTAAAGGACCTCTAAGGTAATGAACTTACATATCCAGTCAATGGATAGCTCTTGAAGCACTACTTAAGAGTTGTACCATTGGTTGAAGTTACTAATTAATGAGGGATAGATGAAAGTAGTTATAGGATTAGATTAGATTTTTTTCTTTCTTAGAATATTTCCATACTTTCATATATTAGATTTCTTTCTTTCATATACTAGTTTCCTACTTTCTATATTAACATTTCCTGCTTTCAGTATTTTGCTTTCATATATTAGATTCCATGTTTTTCAGATTAGATTTCATTGCTTTCTTAGATTAGTTGTTCTTTTCTTTCTCTGATGATTAGAATTCTGTTTAATCTAAATATAACCAAGCTAAAATAAAAACCAACTGAGCTTATAACTTATGAAAAAGGGGAAAATTAAAATCTTGACACTTGGGGACTAGTCTACAGATTAGGCATATTTCTATGTTTTTAAGTATTTATGATGAAGGTAGGTAATCATGGATTATTATGAATAGTGTAATAATTGAATACTTTTACCAGGCATATGGAAGTTTCTCTCAGAGTAATTCATTCAAATTTAGAAATTTTTATTGTTTTATTGGATCAAATGTGCTTATCATAGTCAATACCTATTGGAAGTGATAATTTTGGGTCTAGGTGTAGTTAGAAAGGGTGTTCTAGTAATGATTTGTTTTATAATTATACCATCTCATTAGGGTTCTGTCTCTTCTCTTTTCCATTCAATAATAAAGAAAGAACAAAAGAAGAAAGAACTAATGGATTTAAAAGATCAAAATAAAATCTAAAGAAAAATCAAAAGGATCACATGATGAAATAAGGCTAATGTACCATGCATCATGATCAAGATAAAATAATGGAATGAGAAGAAAAGGAGCCAAGGTATCTCTATTAGGGATATGGATACTAGGATAGAAGCAGATCAATGCCTAAGCTTCCCTTATTTTTTAGCTTTAATAAATACTAGAGCTAAACCTCCAGCTCCATAAAAGCCTTTAAAAAACTCATCATAGTAGGGGTTAAATAAACTACACATTTGACACACATAGATCTAATAAATTAGAATGCAATTATGTAATGTGAATTAACTTAGGAGTCTTTTTCATTTTTTTGATTTAAGTATTCTTTTATGTCACACTTCATGACTAATTTGAGATTTCAAACCAGAGTTCTAGGTTCTTGAATACTCAAGAAAATTCCCCTTATAAGTTTCCATTTATTGTACCCAACATCCCCCTTATTTCCATAAGAAATGGGGACCCACTTTTTTTAGATTACTATCTTGATTTTGATCCCCCTCTTTTATATGTAAATGCAAATTCTAGGAAAAGATCATGATTTGGCCTTTTATACTTTGGAAAGATGGCATTGGTGTTGTGTTTCCATAGACTAAGTATTTTATTCTATTAGGTTTGTTACTCTAAGCTAATTGTTACAGACTTATATTTTTATGGACTAACTTTGCTATCCTCTTGAGATTTATTCTTTTTGGACTTTTGTCACAGACCTATCTATGTCACAAAAATTATTTTGGACATTTTGTTCAAAATAATTCCCCAAAGGAATTGGGTCTATGGGCCCTTTTCCCTATGTAACCACCCTTTAGTAATTTTATCTTGGATCATTTTACCCTATGAAATAGACCCTTTAGGTAAATTTTCCATGAATTAGACCCTTTGGCCCTTCCACTTACCCTTTAAGACTTTTGTCCTAGATCCTTTGTCCTCTGGGACTTATCCTTCATAATTTTGTTCCAAGCCCCTTTTGCTTTTAAAAAATATCCTTTAGCCTTTTTTTGTGGCCATTTTGGCCCTTCATAAGTTCCCTTCAAACTTTTTGAAAGTTCCCTTTATCCTTTTAAAATTCCTTCAAGACTTTTATCTTGGGCCTTTGCCCTCTGAAACCATTCCTTTGGACATTTTGTCTGAGAAATTTTTTCTAAGCCAATTGAGATCCTTCAGATCTATTTTTTGAGACATTATCCCTGAGGAAATGAACCTACCCTTCAGGATTTGTGTAATATGTCCTTAAACTTTTTTTTTATGGCCATTTTGCCTAATAGAATTCCTTTAGAACTTTTGAAATGCCTTTTTTCCCTTTGACTACCCCTTCAAATGTTTTGTCAAGGACACATAATTATTTAGACTTTCTAAACATACCCTTAAACTATTTGAATGTTCCCTTTGTAAATTTTGTGCTTACCCTTTGGGATTTTTATAATGGATTTTTTCCCTGAGTATAGCCTTCAAGAATTTTGTCTTAGGCCCTTTCATCCCAGGCTAATTCCTTTAGACTTTGTGTCTCATATATTTTGTCTAATGCAAAAATCCTAAAACAATTCCCCCAAGAACACATGCCCTTTGGAATTTCTAAACTAACCCTTCGAACATTTCGAAAAAGACTTTTCATGATTTTTTAAGTGGCCACTTACCCTTCATGACTTTGTCCTGGGCCCTTTCCCCTCTAAGACTTGACCTTTAGGACTTTTGTCCTAGGCCCTTTTTCTATTCACACCAACCTTTTAGGACTTTTGTTCTAGGAATTTATCCTTCAATAAATTCTTTTAGACATTTTTTTTGAGAGATATTTCCCTTTGACCCCTTTATAAATTTTATCTGAAACATCTTTCCCTTCGACCCTTTTGAGACCATCCCTTCAAGAATTCCTTTAAAAAATTTATCCAAGAGAATTTAGTCTTCGAGATAATTGTTATGGACATTTTCTCCAAAATAATTCCCTCGATGGAATTACTTTAGACTTTTTATCTCATACATTTTGTTTTAGAAAATTAGGGTCTCCTTAATAGAAATCCCACAACAATTCTCCCAAAATAATTCCCCCCATAATAATTTCTCGAAGACCAATACCAGATTGCCAAGTGGCACCCTTGTTTAGAGAACATTTTCAATATGTCTTGAGCTTTATTTAAGATTTTATCCAAGGGTCCCAATAATATTTTTCTATGCCAGTTCATCAAAATTAAACACAGAAGCTCTTTTATATATTCTTATCCCAAGTCCAAATCATAATTTACTAATACTAAGACCTTAGTCTAGAATATTCATGCAAGGTCCTTTATACATATTTCCTAAAGTATTATGCTAATTAATTTTTTGCTTATGTTTGTAAGAGTAGGGAATCCCAAATAACTGACACATGTCAAGTTGATGAGATTAAATTTGACAATTATGAAAACATTAGTTGAAAGTCATGAGGGCATCATTTGATAGTTATGTGGATGCCATTGATGATCATAAGGATGTCATTTGATGGTCATGTGAACATCAAATTTAACCTTGATAATGGATAATTTATGAAATTAAATTTGACAGTCACACAAATGTCATTGATAGTCATGAGAATTTCATTTGATGATTGCATGAATGTTAAATTTAACCTCGTAAATTACCCAATCAAATTCAAATGTCAAGTGGACCCAATAGATTGATGGTTTGCATTAATCTGTATAGTTTATCCAATTATGCAAAATTGATGGATACTTTTTCAAAGGTCTCAAAGTAAACATAGAGTTTCCATGTGGCATACCAACATGATCAAAGTACAAGTCAAAAGGTATAATCCAAGATCATATGGTACACATCTACTAGAGCCCATTTGATTGAATGATGTGAAAGAGAGTTTAAATATCAAATCTCTACAAGAGTGGCAAGTGTCACCATCATAAGAACCTAGTACATAGATGTAATGACCCATGGGAAGAAAAAGGGAGCCCAATATATATAAATTAGAAGCCTTGGGTAGATACCAAGTGGAACACATATGAAGTAGAGAAAAATAGGGAATGACAAGTGTCAATCACATAAGAGTCAATGAGCCAAAATCACTAAAATCTAATAAACTACATTAAACCTCTACATAAGGATTGATGGTGTGAGTCTTAGGTGGACTTTTCAAAGATCCTAAACTCAATCAAGTGTTGGCATGTGTCATATTTCTAAAGCTAACATGGCATTATGGATAGAATACATAGATATTTAGGAACTTGAGCTATATCTATCAATATAAATTAGGTCTCACAATTAAGATAGAATATGAACACACATGTCTTAATACAAATGGAAAATATGAAAGTGAAAATCCAAATTCTATAAAAGGTAGGGTGAATATGCAATGCATAGTTTAGATTAGTCATGGCTAATAGTAATACCACTAGTTCTAAAACATTGGTAAATTGATTTTGGTCCTTGATTCATATATCAGAGTTTTATTTGAAGGTGGCTAATCTAAAAGATCAATAGGTTGTTCTCATAACCTATAAAAGGATGATTGTATGGTTTTGGTAAATGGCACATATTCTAAAATGTACATACAATTTAAACTATAATTGTAGAGAATTACCTCTTTCTTTATACACATTCACATGGTACATAGCTTTGGCATAGGCTATTTTAAATGGATAACTGCAAGTAGACTCCTATATAGTTTTAGACCACAGTTAGAACTCATGTTATGACTATCACATGTAATGACCTTGCATGAATTTGAAGGATGAGGTGACCCCTTCCCCAAGTATATATAAATAATTATAATCCAACTTGAATTTTTGTCAGAGAATTTTTGAATATAGGAGAATCATCAGTTTTGATCATTAGCAAATGTGTTTGTGTATTTTCTTTCCAAATTCTATGTAATTAGTTATTAATTTCTTTGGCTCTATATTTAAATAATATTTAGTGTGTGAAATCTAGAAATAAATTCTTGATTATTTTTATTGATGTACTAATCTATAGATGTGCAACAAATATTGAAAGATTGGTAAATATATTGGTTAAGATAGTCAAGTTCAAATTGATTCATAATTCGGATTGTCCATGAGTGCTTTTTTGGATGTAGTTTTTTTATGTGTGTAATAGTTACCTCAAATATTTCACTAGCTCAAGCCATACTCTCTCAATTAAGGTTGTTAAACAACTACCCTAAAAGGAGTAACCTTTGTTTAAGGTTTGTGAATTTATTTCTTCTTTATCTCTTTAAACTTATTATCTATGTCTGACTATGTGTGTGTAATTACTACTAGGAACAGTCATAGGTTTTGAGAGCACTTATCCTTTTGAAAAACAACTAGGAAAGTAGTTCCCAAAAACCACATATGCTCTCTTTTCTGCCTTACCCTTACCTCATTTTTTATTTTGTTTTGAGACCTACCCACTTTAGTTTAGCAAACAACCACCCATCTAACTTACATATAAATTCACTACCCTTATTAAGAACCACACCATCCAAAAATCTCGTCAATAACCTACATGCCCTACCCACTATTCCATCAACAACTTGAAATAAACCACATACCTAGAAATCATGCCCTAGAGTGGAGTTTACCTCTATTGAGATCATAAAATGTTAGAGGATACCTCATAAATGTTATGGTGTGCATAAAACCTACATCAACACTTTACATGCTGGTTGTGTTTCTTCTTTATTACAGTTCATATTGTGATCCTACTAAGGCCATATGATCATCATCTTTATTCTATGTCCTTTGTATCACTTCAATGTTCAAAGTTGTAAAGTATGCTAATAGGTCCCAAATCTTATGTTTTTAGGATCTTAGCAAATTATTCCTAGTTATGATTTTAGATCTTACTTGGTGAATAATTAATTCATTGCCACCAAATACTTGTAGTGATTGTACCCTTCCTTCTTTGGCCATCTAGAGACCTCAAATAAAAGCTTCATACTAAGCTAAATTTTTAGTGTAGCTAAATTAGAGTATGAAATAATATAAATAACTCCTCTTTTAATGGAGAGATCAAAACAATACTTGCACCTACACCATTCTTCCTTATTGAGCCATCAAAGAATAATTACCACATTCCTTAGAGATCCTTATCTGATTTCACAAGATTTAGAATAATTACATCATTTTCATTGATGTAGTATGTACCCAACCTAGTTTATTTTACATAATCATAATGATCAAATTGGATATATGATCCCCATTCATCCAGATGAGTGTTTTTAATTTCTTCCATGGGTGTTGTAACCTCATGATTGGGATCCTCTTCTTGATCTTGCAATGTGTAAATCATATCCACAAGGATAGGAGTGTACAACTCAATATGATATTTCATAATTATCTCATCTCTTATTATCACTCTCATCCCATATATTGTTGTACTAAACATGTGGGACCATTCAGAAGATAGATACCCTCATATTTTTTCAGTGAAGTCTCAGGAAAGGCAGATAACAAAATGGGGGGGGGGAAGTCAATAACTGATATATATATTGGGAAATTGACAATCTTGGATATGCATGGATGGTAAGGTTTAAACCCTTTATAGACTTACTATTTGAATAATAGTCCCATCTAATTGAACCACACTTTTTGTGATAGATGTATACTTAATACCAAGAGCATAAACTATTTTCTTAGACATAAAATAACTACTAGCCCCTAAGTCTACCATGCAATTATGGATGATGTTTCCCAACTATGAGTGAAAGGTAAAAATTAAGAGGCTTACCATTTTTTCTCACTTTGGCGTTATTTTGTGGTTGACATAAATGAACTATATTATTGGATCCCTTAGCCATAACCTTATTTTTTATTTAGAGGTTTTTCAAAGCTTCTTGTAGAAAGTCTTTTTTTGTTGGAATAAATAGTGCTTCCCACATGGTGACATTAAAATTAGTTTCCTTAATTTATTATAAACTATTAAATATAATGTTACCAACCTTTTTTGATGCCTTTACGGGAGCTATATCTTCTTTTAAAAGATTTGTGGTTAGTAATTTTGACTTTAACCAGCCAATTAGAACATTCATTGGCCTCTATATTATGTTGCCTTTTATATATTCTTATAAAAATTTAGAAGTCATAGCTTGTTCCACTCTAGTGGATTGATCACTTTCTATTGCCCTCTTCTTAGAGCATGTATTTATTGTCACTAAACTATTGACATTCAAATTAGTTTCTTTAATTTATTCTAACCTATTTTATATAATGTTACCAACCTTTTTTATGCCTTTATGAGAGATATATCTTCTTTCATAAGATTTGGGGTTAGTAATTTTGACTTTGACTGGCCCATTGTAACATTTGTTAGCCTCTGTATTATGTTGCCTTTTATAGATTCTTGTAAAAATTTAGAAGTCATAGCTTGTTCCACTCTAGTGGATTGATCACTTTCTATTTCCCTCTTCTTAGAGCATGTATTTATTGTCACTAAACTATTGTCATTAATTATAGCTTCCTCCTGATTTAAATCATAAAAATCCTCCTCTTGCTAGTTCAAAAAGGTAGCTTCTTTTTTAGTAGGCTCTTGTGTATCTTCTTGATAGGAAATGGATTATTATTTCTATCCTTGAGTATTTGATATGATTTACACCATCAAGGATTGACTAATGACACCATTATGAAAAGCATTCTGATTGTGTGGTTGAGCCCAAGGGTAACACCACTCGTATTCTTGAGCTAGGTTATTTTTAACATGTATAATAGCTTTAGAAGTGCCTAGTGAAGGTAGAGTATGGATGTTTGGAGGTTTTTATTATATTTTATGACTTTATAGTTGTAAATTTCCTTAGTATGTATTCTTATTAGGTTGGTATGTTTGGTTAGCTTATTGATAAGGCTTATAATTTTAGGATTTTTGTCTTTTCATTACTACCAACTCATTACCAATGCTTGTAAGAAGTGACTTAACCTCATATCAATCATCAATTAGATTAGGAGTTAAAGTTGGTGTCTGGATTGTGGTGGTAATTGGGGAAAATATATGTTATGTAGGAGGCACTTCTATAAAAAGATGTATTAGAGGTCATGGGATAATTTTTCTAAATTGAATTAAGTAATTTTTTCTCTTATTACAATTTCATAGTCATTAAGGAGTGTGGTGACACCCATTGACTGAATCATGATAGCTATATCACTATTTAAATCTATTAAGTAATATAGGAAAACATTGTTTGGAGTTGGTTTGACCAACACTAAAATTCTATTGCATGTCATTTGAAAGCAAAAATTGAAATCACTCATGAACTCATGAAGAACCTATTGAATAGTAGTTATTTATTCAACTAGGAATAGGTGATCACTCTTATCTTTAAATTATGTGTATAGTGTAGTTCTTAAGTCATCCTAAAAACAACTAGATTTGGGAATGATACCTCTATACCATTGTAAGGATTTGCCCTTAAATGAGGAGATAAGAAGTCTGATTGTAACATTTTGTTGTATTATATTGTGAACTAAAAAAATATTATCAATGTCTTATATATATTCCCTGGGAGTGGTGGAAGTTTCACCAGTAAAATATGGAATAATATTTAGAGCTAAGGTGGGTATGTCATCATGATGGTCCAACTGAAGTGGGTTACCTCCATTGAAGGCTATGAAATTTTGATTTCTTAGAGCCATAATGGAAAGTATGAAACTATTGTTGTTATTTTTAAGAGATGTAAATATATTTACATGATATATTATATTGTAAGGTACAAATGATATTTATTTATTTTTGTATGGAAATGGAAATTCTTGTAATTCATTTTTCTTACCTTTAGTAGATGATTTTGTTTGTATCTTTGGCATATGTAAACCTAGATTTCTTAAATTTATAAGCTAGTAGAGTCACTAGGTTATTTTTAAATGTGTACAAGGCTTATACAATGCTTGATGAGAATAACACTAATCAGTTATTAAAATTTTTTAGGTCTCACCAAGTGTGCCCAAAACTATTATCACATATATTTTTCACGTGTCTTTGTGTTGTAGCATGATGTGCAGTATGTGTTGTAAATTGTGAGAAATCTAATGATACAATGGGATCACCTCTAAGTTGTGGGACCTTAGAAAATTGAGGTGAACATATAGAGAAGGTTATATTAATTTCACTAAGTTTGATGTAATTGATAAATTACCAATTCATGTTAAAATATTGCTTCTTAGTGATCTTGCTCCTAAGTAAAGTTTGACTTGTGAGGGAAAGAGTTTTTTAGAAATAAATTTTGTAAAACTAGAAATGCTGATTGCACCAAATAATTATAGTGGATATTAATGCTTGATTTGTATGAACACAAAATAATAATAAATATAATAAATTATATTGGAGTACAAACTCATGCAAATATGAAACCAAAGGCAAAATTGGGAATTTATCATATAATGAATGGAATTATTTATTTTAATCAAACAATATTTTTAAAGGGGAAAAATGATACCATAGATGAAACTTTGTGACTGAAACAAGAATTAAATCATTCAAAAATTTGACAAATATCCTTGAATACACAAAGATAACATAGACAAGGAAGGTTAAACTTCAATCTATTATCATTCTCCAGGTTAAAGCATGTAGATTAAATGTTCAAAATGCAGAATAATTTCTCCAAAAAATATATATATAAATGGGCTATGACATGGTACCCATATTTATAAATAAAACTCTCTTGAAAGAGATATAATTATCAAAACAATACACCTAATTAAAGATAAATTAAAATCAGTACACCTCATGCAAAGGGCATGATCTTTAGTCTAGAATGGCATTTTTAGCAAGGTAAATGAATGGAACAAATAACATGCAACTACTGGGAGCTTAAACAAGTGTAGGAGGTGTAGAAAAATCCTATTGAATATTCATAAAACATCCTCCTTATCTTTAGTTTAGCGTTTGTTATTTTTTACATGGAATGAGGCACCAAAAAAAGAATTAACACTTAGAATAATAGAAAGCTTTTAGATATTTTAGGTTATTTCTTTCAAAACCTAACTTGTATTTTTCAGTTGAGACTTTTACAAATTTTTAAGTCATCCAACTTTGACAAAACTGGAAATACAATTTACAACATGAGTCTTTACAATCTAAGCAACTCAAACTTTGGAAAAAATAAAAGTGCAATTTCAAAGTTTTATTTTTATAAATTTTTAACTTGCCAAAAAGATAATTGAAAATTACAAGTGGCCCTTTCTCAAAAAGAGATACCAAAAAGATAGTTGTAATTTATAACCTAAAACTTTATAATGTTTTTTTACAATGAATAAATTTAATATATAGACTGTATTTGATTGAAAGAATTAATATAAAACCATAACCTCTAAATATTCTTTGTCATTCTTTGCCTCCATCCTATCAATATAAGCATCCAAGATTTTGAAGATCTAAGGATATGATATTCATTAGGACCAAGTGAGTATAGGTTGCTTATCTCACATTCTACAATTGTATCAAATATTTATCTAGATCCATCCATGTATATTTAAGTGTCTTTCCCCATTTGATCTAGTGTATTTTGATACATGATGAATTGATGGATAGAAATTAAGTTGAATGTTATAGCTCATGTTAAATCTCTCTCGACCACTCCTTTAAAATTGTATTGAATTTATTTTACTAAAATTATTTGTTCTTATTTATGTTTTCCTTCACATGATAATTTATTAAGAAAATATTCAATGCCATAGATTGTATATGTGACCTTATCATATGTAGACTTACATTTATTAATATTTTTAGTGAGTATTATTATTATGAAATTAGTTTCCCTATCAATCTCCTCATGTTCTGTATCATTTTTCAATATTTTCTCTACAATGAGGGTATCATTTTCATTCATGTCAATAACTTGCAATTTTGGGAAGAATAGTTTCAAATTTTCAATATACTCCTCATATTTTCTTATTGATGTCTTCAAATATGCTCGATCATCCTTTAGAGTTTTGTAGTAGTCCATTTCTAAATTAATTACTTTTTTCCCCCTTTGTGATGATATCCTCAACCCAATCCTTCATATCCCTTCCCATACTACCAATCTCTATTACTAGTTCAAGTGTTTCTTTATCAGGCAACTAAATAACAGATTGTGTTGGTTAGGCTATGGGCTCATTGAACTTATTCATTGTAGTTGTAAACTATTAAAATTTATTCTTCAATTCATCCTTTGTGACTTTTCACTATCCATCCTCTTAAAAATAGAGTTAATTCTTTATTTAACATCATGTTTCAATCCCTCTATTAAAGGACAACCCAAGTACACTTTGCATATTTTGTAATCCCCCATCACTAGATATTTTTTTAATATAGTGTGGGAATGTAATTTATACATATTTTTCCCCTGATAAATCATATAATATTATAGATATAGTTTTAGGAGATACCTTTGATTTCTTTGATGCATATGCAAGGCCAAAATCTAGTTTGCTAGGAGACACCATTTGTTTCCATTTCTTCCCCACTAATTACACTAGCCATCTTGGAATAACATCCTATTGTCTTAGAACTATCAATTATGAATCTCTAATTAAATTTATTGCACTAGTGGATATTGTGATGAGTGTTGTGTCTATCACTATTATGGTCACTAAATCCTCTACTAATGTTTTGGTAATCTCTTCCCCATTTATGGGTTGAGTATCCATAGTTTTATCAACAAAATTCTCTATCTCTACCTCTTTATTGGGGGTTTGGGTTAGTATGGAAATGGAAGAAATGGGTGTAGTGGAAATGTATGTCCCTATTGGGGGTATGGGAATTAGAAGTGACACAAGTGAGGAGGTAGGCACTACTAGTTGAAAAAGGGGAACCTATAGAAGTGTGGATTCTAGATATATGAATCAATCATTCAAAATGGTGGGGATACTCAGGGTAGATGAAATGGGGTAAGTAATAAGAGATGAAAATGAAGTAGTAGTTACCCTAGTAGTTGGGATGGCTAGTGGGATTATAGTTAGGATGACTGAATCCATAGCCATATACTATTGAGTGGTGTTAGTGATTAACAGAGTGATAGTGGATATTAGGAATGAGATGGAAGGAATCATGGAAGAGGGGAGTGAAATTGAAACCTAAGTGTCTAATTATGTTGATTAGACTATTTATAATTGAGTCACTAGAATAGGTGAGTTGGTTAAAATAGAGGGGGATATTGTTTAAGGTGATGGTGGAGTGGAGATAGGAAGAGGAGGTATTGTAGCTAGTGTAATGATATATATAAGAAGATAAACTATTTATGCTTTAGTAGTAATTATTTATTTAGTGGAAGTTGCTATCAGTTGATCTATTTAAGTGTTACTACTCTTCAGCTACTAGATTGACCTATTTTAGCCTTTTTTCTATGTTATCTTATGTGATACCATTAGCCTATCTACCTATTTTATTTGTGTCCTACTTCTAGAACCTTCTTCTATTTATGGCACACCCTTCCTTTTTACTTCTCTCAACTTATCACTGATGCACAAGGTTTCCCTAGACCTTGACCCCTTTGATTTTTAACCAAATAATTGTCATGTTTATGATATTAGTGGTCATATAAATTAATGAAAAGGACTCAAGTATATACCACCTAACTAATGGAAGAGGATGGGAATATATCATATTTTCATATTAAATCCTATGCACTAGAGCTTCATCATCTATTAAGTCCTTAGGGACTAGTGCCATGTTATAAGTTTTGATTTCCTCTAATTTCATCCTATAATAATCTCTTAGTCTCACTTCCTATTCATATTATAAGTATTCCTAGTAATATTCATAATAATGAATGTGGGAATATGTTGTAATCCTTAATATACTAGTAATTTTTCCATTCACATCATAAAATGGCTTTGCATCAAGATCACTTAAGGTCATTTAAGTCATCTCAGCATCTACACACTTGGCCTTTGATAGGAAATGACATGTATGCCTCATTATGCTAATGGGGAAATGTATTCCTACCTTATGTTTGCTTGATAAATATTAACCATTTTTATCATAGGATAAAATGGGTCAACCCCCTATATTTAGAGTCTTATATAGGGGTTTTTTATAATATCATATAGTATGTTATAGTTTATTTGATGTCATTTCATATGACATTTTAGCTTTGGCCATAGTCTAGCTTAGTCCTTATGTCATTTAGCATCTTAGGGGTCATTTTAGGGTCATATATGTAAGTGTTAGGTTTTCATGGTGTCCAAATAGTTTATATCTTAGAGAGAGTTCTCATATGCCTCAAGAAGTTCATTTAATCTTTTAAAGATCAAGAAGTAGTTCATGAGCAAGCTTTGTGAAACTAGACTATCATCAAGACCTCATAGAGAACTAGACTAAATAGCTTGGTTGTGAAATTTATAAATATGCTAAAAAATCCTTACTTGAACATCATACCATGTTCTATCAATATCCTTAGTAAAAATATCATTCTATGCAAGTTTCATATCTTGATGAGTCTCTTATCTCAAGATCTAAGCCTTCAAAGTTTAGCTTGTCAAGTTTAAGGGGCTAGGCTATCCTACACATCACATGGAAACACATTGGATAGCATGTTTATGAATTTTATAAATTCATCTCAAAATATTCATGAGATAAATAGTTGTAATGTCATGGAGTTATTCATGACATGGGTATGCCCTATAAATTTCAAGTCTACATGAGCTTCTTAGATCAAGTTATGAGCATTCAAAGTTGGAACTAAAACATAAGACATTCATGCTAACATCAATTTTGAGGTCCATAAAGTATATGTTTAGGTTCAAATGATTAGTGACAGGTGCTTAGACATCATGTAAAATCACATAGGTTAGCTCACTTGAACATTTTATAAACACACATTGAAAGCTCTTGAAACTAGTGGATCAAGTGGGCACGATCCTTTTAGTACCATGAACAACTCTTACAAATTTGTTACCTCCATTAACTTTTCACTTCTAGATCCTAACTTTCAAATTTTGTCATATAATGGGAGACATTCGTGTAGACGTCAACTTTAGGCTATGGTAAAAACCATCAGGGTCTTAAATTTGATGTTCACACAAATGTCAATTATGGTCTTATGAACATCAAATGATGATCTCATGGATGAAAAAATTATACCAGATTAAATATATATTTGGTTTTGAATTTAAGTAGATTAATGATTAGGATTTAATCATACCTATGATCCAAAAGTGTGAGCTCAACTGATAGGGAAATGGGCCCAATGAGATATATTGCTAACATTCACTCATACATCTTGATCTAATGGTGTGAGATGAGTCAAAAGGTTAAGGAACTCAAGAGGCCACCACATGGTGTAAGCACATAAATTAATAGGATGACAATAGGATCCTTAGATCAACAAATGATTTACAAGTGGCATGAGCACATTTAAGTTGATATAAGATTGATGGAGTGCATTTAATCATGAAAATCAAGATCAATATAATGAGAAAGGTCAAAGAATCAAGATCTAATAGAAAGGATTTGCAAGGATAATGGGAATAAATATATATAGGAGTATTTTGATTGGTTTAAGTTAGTTTTCAATGTTCAAATCTGAACCAAAGGAGAAATTTTGACGAAGGCAAACAATATATCATAGGGGTCATATCATCACCATTGGAGCTTGATTAAATGCTATTAAAGCGACACATTGATGCATTCATTTTATATAACATAAAGTGACCACCATTAAAGCTTATATGGACCTCTAGCTTGAGGGTTTGTGTCATAAAAGGTTCATTCTATGAATGTGTTCACCATTTTTAGAATAATTACCTATGTACATGATGAACTCTCATGTTTCTATAGATGCTCAAAGGTAAAAATGGGTCTATTTAGACCTAATAAGATCAAAAAGGAGATTGGTTTTCCCATATATGATGGACCTATAAGCATGGGGATGAGTTATATCACGATCCCATTTGAAAAAGAGATATAATTTCAAAGGATACCATGAATACATACACATAAACCCCAATGGTTTCATCTCTAGGACCAACTACATGAAAATGACCCTTCTCTCCAATTTTATATGCCATGACAAACTAGTGAAGATCAGTTAGCACCAAGACAAAAGTTTAAAAGATTGATATAATGGTTATAAATACATTTATGTTAGAACTAATATTATAAAAAAATTATCTTAATATTGCAATCATTAGGGAACATTAATCAGAAAATAATGTAACTATGAAACCACTTGAAGTGACCTAGATCAATCAAAAAAATTTAATGATCATAATTTTTATTAGTTGTAATTTCAATTCAAATATATTTTAGCTCATTAATTTATATTTGCATTATAAAATCCCTCTCTCTTGTTCCCCTTTCTTCTATAAATATAGCTTTGGAGATATTTTTGAGGATCCCTTAAGCTGGTATGACTAGATTTTACCATAAATTATATTCTACATCTCTTAGAGTAATAAACAGAGTATTTTGTATTTGTTTACTAATATGTTCTTAGTGTTTTATATTTGTTTGATATGTAAAATTGTTTGTTATCTTCCCTTTATAGGTTCAGGTTTGACCTAAATCCTAATAATCCTTTTTGTGGGTCATCTAGTGTGTCTTAACGTCGATGTCTTAGGTATAAAATGGATTGTTGACTATAAGTTTTTTCAATCAAGCCTTACCCTCATTTCCCTCTAGCCTAAATACATAAAATTTACCTCTAGGGGAAGAATTATTACATGGAAACCATTGTAGACATTACATTAGTTCTATTCATATTCTACTAGTGTATTAATGAATTCAATATTGAGAGTGGATCTTTAAACATTCAGTGCATCACCTCTTTTAGATTAGGTTAAATTCATGCACTATCCAACTCTTTTCCCCATATATAATTAGTTGACATAGATAAGAGTATTTCAAGATACACTCAGGGAACCAACCCTTAAATCTAATGATCATTTCCAATATAGGTACACCCACATTCCTATAAATGTTCACATGTTACCCAAATCTAAAATAATCTTAAACAAATTCTTCTATGGTGAAATATTTGGTGACAATATTTTTGGCATGCTTAGTGGCACCCATTTCCTTCAAGACAACTTGTCAAGGTGAATGTTAGTCTTGATAAACATCAGCTACAAATTGGTGTGTTACTGAGCATTTGGTGACTCCTTCAAGGTAAATATATTTTAAGGACATTATTTTGTTATAAATATGACCTAATAATTCATGGTTCTCTCTAGGTCATCCTCTACTAGAACATTCAATCCCATTAACTCACCCATTCACCCTAAAATTCCTCTTGAAGTTCAGTATCCACAACCTAATCTACCCTTTGAAGAACAAGTATATTTTTCTAGGGAGGAAGAGGTTGAAAAAGATGAATAAATTGAAGATATTGAATAATAATACATGGCTAGACCTCATGTTTTCCCTACCTTAAATACTAAAATCAAATTTAACTTCATGTATATGATGTCATTCCTCATAATGGCATGAAAGGTGTGCCCACATTCAATAATGAGAGTCATGTCACACCTAGTGAGCACATTAAAGATGTTTCTATCTTTTTTAGTTTCCAAAATATTATTCAAGATAATATTTCCATTAGAATAATTTCCATTTCCCTTAAAGGGAATGCTCTTTATTTTATAGGACTCTAGAAGGTGGATGCATCAAAATGTGGGATGAGTTTAGAGTATTGTTGACTTCCAAATTTGGAAATGAAAGTGACCATGCCTCTCTCATACATCAAAACAACATGATAAAAAGGGGACCCAAATAAATAATGTATGACTTCAATGAAAATTTTCAAAAGACTTGAAATATATTTCCTCCTCACATGAGACCTCCTTCTAGCTTTGTGTTCACTACTTATAAACCATTCAGAATAAAATTATTGTCATGCTTTAATCTATGGGAGATTCCACTCTTCCCAAAGTGTATGATCTTGTTATCAAAGCTAATACCAGTCTCATCCAATATATAAGATTAATTCTTAAAGTTTTTAGTCCTCCTTTGTCTCATATTTCTTCTAATACTCTAGATGTAGCCCAAGTTTGTAATTCTAATATCAAAACTAAGGTTATTCCTAAGCAAGTAAAACAAATGTCGATTGGAAAGCAATGTTTCTAGCCTTAGAGGCTAAAAATAGGTAAGATAATATGCACCAGGGTGACTATCAAATCCATATCCCTATCAATAATAGTATGGTCAATAATATGGAAGAGGAAGAGGCCAATGACATCTTAATCCTAATAGGCATGCTAATTTATTTAGTCCTAAATCTAATACCGATCCAAGGGAGATGGTACTAGTTCATAGTAATTAAGTGCAAGTAGAATATTGCTATCAAGGTAGATTCATGGATGCCAATGAGAATATATATCAATATCTAGTGTCTTAAGGTGTATTTACTCCCCTCATATCAAAAGAGGATGATGTTATGATGCAAGTTAATGAGGATTGAAAAGTTCAAGGGAAGATCTTCACCAATTTTTTGGTTGAAGACACTTTTATGATAAATCAAGGAGCCTCTATCACAAACAATACATGGGCCAAGAAGAATTATCTAGGATGTGGTATTAGAATGCCCATAGTCTCATCTAATACTATTGCAAGGCAACAAGACATAACTTCAAATGTGACAGTTTCAAAAATTTCTACATCTCCATCAAGTCAAAATATGGTAAGGTTTACTCATATTCCTCAAGTTCCAAGTAATTATATAGCTACAAGATCTGAAGACAAAGTATGTATGGCTTATTTAAACATTTTATATTCTTTTAATAACACTAAATATCCATTTTTATTTGGGATGTTTTTCATATGCTTGGTAAAAAATAACTCCTACAAAAGTAGTTATCTACTATCCTTGCTAGTGTCTTACCCTTAAATCAAATTCATGGTCATGTTGCTCTTGAAAATGATCTAGTACCATTCTTGAGCCATCCATTAAGGCTAATAAACCTCCACCATTTTATCTCACCCTCATTATAGGTGAGAAGTTGGTACATAATTACATAGTCGATAATAGAGATTCTACTTCTATCATGCCCAAAGATGTAACTGACAAGCTAGGCCTAAAATATGAGCCACATAAAAAAGGGGTCCTTTAATTATATGGTACACCTAACAATATAGTAGGATTTTTAAAAGTATTTAAAGTTTTCTTGCATGATTTTCCTAGTTTTCCTATCTTTCAAGACATAGTTATGGTTGACCTCCCAACACACTTTATAATTTGCCTATCAAGGGACTTCAAAACCAAGATAGGTGATTTTATCTTAGCTAACTAATATCTTTTTATTTTATAATAGGGTATGAGTCTAAGGTGACAATTAGGACACAAACCCTAGCAATATTTCATATTGAGCCTTATATTGAGACAAGTTTCAATCTAAATTATGTGGCCCTTGAAGAAAATGACTCTATTGTAAATGATGGCACTTCTTCCAAGCTTGATGGTATTTTAGATTTATTTCTTGATGAATATGGAACTAATAATTATGATCATTATACCTATGATTTTATGGAGGAAATTGATTTAGGAGTGTATGGTATACATGAAGGAGTACCAACACCTCTACTTGTCAATGAAGAGGGTGAAGATGATGAATAGTGGAAGATGTATTTTGATGATTCAATAAGTAAAGTTGGTGTAGGTTTTGGTGTTATGTTGGTCTCCCCATCTAAAAAATAATATTATTCTTCATATATATTTAATTTTAGTTTTACTTGTAATGTGGTTGATTGTGAATGATTAATTCATGGCCTTTAGTGGGAAAGGAGATAAGGAATCAAGAACTTACAAGTATATGGAGATAGTGAATTGGTTGTGCATTAGGTGAGGAATGTGGTTACTACCAATAACCCTTTACTTAAGTAATATAATAATAGGATATGGGATTTTATTGAATACTTTAATGTATTCAATATTCAATCAGTCATAAGGGAAAAAAATAGTCATGTTGATAGACTAGCTATCATCAAAGCTCAATTTGATACTCTAACTACCAAAAAAGGGGAGGGAAAATAGTGTCATATTAAGACCATTATCAAACCTTATATACCAGATAATGAAGTGCCTTTGAAAGTTTTTTTATAGTGATAAACACATTAAATTATTCTTTAAAAATTAGGTTGAGTTTTCTTCAAGGAATCAAAGGAGGCTCTAAGAACAATTGGGTGATCAAACTGTAAAACTAAGAACCAATATGATACCTAAGGGTTTGATGAATTTAAAATATATATTAAATTGTAATGATAAAAATAAGAATGATAAAATGAGTATGTATACAAAAGAGGAGAATTATGAAAGAGTCCCGATCCTCAAGGTCAAACTCCTCAAACTAGGCAATGTATGTTCTACATTGGAAAAACAAGCATTCATTAAACTATGTAGAGAGTTTCATTCTATCTTTTCTTGTGAATATAAGGAACTCAAATGATTTTATCATAGAATATAACACCATACAATTTATTTGGAACCTAGAGTTAAAATGGCTAGATATAAGCAAAGACCCATTAACCCCAAGGTTGAGCAACTCATGAGGTTAGAGCTTACCAAGGTTGATCAAGCATTTAAAATGGGTAGCTAACCTTATGAATTTTATAAATAATAATGGGGATATAATAATTTGTGTATATTTTATAGATATTAATAGAGTGTCACTCAAATATCACTATCCTCTACTCTCAATGGATCAGATTTTGCAAATGGTTTCAAGTTCTCAATTTTTTCTCTTCTAGATGGATATTCAAGCTATAATAAGATTTTAGTCAGTGAGGATGATTATCTTAAGACAACATTCACTACTAAATGGGGGACTTTTTCTTATAATAAGATGCCCTTTGGTATGTCTAATATCAGTGCCACATTTCAAAGAGCAATGGGCATGGCCTTCAAAGGTTTGATCAATGAGATGTTATTGGTTTATTTAGATGATATAATAGTTTTTTATAAATATTTTAATGAACATATGTAACACTTGAGACAAGTTTTTGAAATATGTAGGAAATATGAAGTATCTCTTAATCCAAATAAGTGCATCTTTGTTATTCATGAAGGTAAGCTCTTAGGACATATAATTTATAAGGATGGTTTGACTATTGATCTTAAAAGAATAGAGATTATTCTAAGATTATCATTTCCCTTACATTAGAGAGGTCTTAAAAGTTTCTTAGGCAATATAAATTTTATAAGGAGGTTCATACATGGTTTTGCATCTTTGGTGAAACCTATCACATGTATCCTCAGGAAGGATCAAGTCTTTTTTTGGACCAAAGAGGTTAAGAGAAATTTTAAAACCATAAAGAAAGAAATTGTAAGAGATCATACTCTTGTGAATCTTTATTTTAATATACACTTAATGTTTTATTCATTTTCTAACATTAATACTATCTTAGCCATGCTAATGCAAAAGAATGATGAGGGTATGGAGCATCCAATTTCATTATTTAGTTAATATTTAGAAGATTATGAAGTCAAGTAAAGATTTGTGGAGAAATAGGTCCTTATTTTTGTAAGGTTACTAAATAATTCTAGACATATGGTTTAAAATAATAATATTAATGTTATAGTATCTCATCCTAGTACCAAAGAGTTTCTCTTGAGAAAATATCTTATTAAAAAGAGGGCAAGGTGGATCACTAAAGTAATAGAGTATGATTTTCATATCAAGGTGATTAAATTGATAAGGAATAAAGGAATTTATGAACATATAGATTTATATCTTCATGAGTTAAAGGAAGAGGCTCTATTCAATCATGATTGTTCCCAATCAACTTATTCATTACCTCCACAATTTTGGACACAAGATGTGATCAGATTTATTCAAAATGGTGAGTATCCTAATAATATGAGTAGATCACAAAGGAGATAATGAAGATTACAATCTATTTCCTTTTGTCTTGTGGATGGTTTGCTTCTTAGGAGGGACATAAATAGTTTGATATTGTTATCCATTTATAAAGATTAGTATGGAGTGTTTCTTGAGATGTTCTGTAATGGGACATTAAGAGGTCATTTCTTTCTAAGAACCATAACCACCAAGATCATGAGGTTAGGCTAATATTGGCCCCACCTTTTCAAATATTGCCTTACTTGGGTGAGAAGGTGTGTGCAATGTGATTTATTTGTAGTAAAATAAAATCTTACATCTCTTCCTTTGAAGCCTATCCAAGTTGATCAACCTTTCATGAAGTGGGATCTTGATTTCATGAGCATGATAAATCCCCCATCAAGTGGTGGTCATAAATGGATACTCACAGAAATTGATTATTTTACAAGATGGGTTAAGGTAGTATCATTGAAGGAAGCTAATTATAATGCTATCTTGGAGTACTATGAGAGCATCATAACAAGGTTTGGCACTCTTTCTACTATTATTTTAGATAATGTTCTTGATTTTATGGGTGCTAAAATAGCCAATTGGGAAAATAGTAATGGCATATTATTAAGCACTTCATCCAACCATTAACCTCAAGGTAATGGGTTGGCTAAATTTTCTAACAATAATTTGATCAAAATCATCAAGAGAACCTTCGAGCATAACCAAAGAGCTTGGCACATGAAATTTAAGAAAACCTTAATGGATAATAGGATAAATCACAAGAGGTCAACATGGAATTATCATTTTTACTTTTCTATGGAAGGGAAGCTAGGTTGTTTATCTCTCAAGAGATGCCTACCTTAGAGTTAACACATCAACTATAGTTTCTTGAGAATACCTTAATGGAGGTGAGATTGACATAAGTAATGGAGTTGTAAGAGACTAAAGATAAAGCTCATCAAGCTATGGATCATCACCAAGTACTAATAAAGACGTATTTTGACAAGAAAGCATCGCCAAGATCGTTTCAAGAAGGTGACATTGTATTTAAATGGGATGAAGATAGAGCAAAACTAGGGAGACATACCAAATTTGATACCCTATGGAGCATACCATATATCATCAAGTGAAATAAAAAAAACTCTTTTTAGTTATCAAGGATTAATGGAGAAGAGTGTCCTATTCTTGTGAATGGGATACATTTAAAACCCTGATATTGAGAAATGAAGGTCAGTTTTGTAAATATTAGATTAGGTGTGTGTTTCCTTTCTTGTTGTGTTGTGTTTTAATAAGTGCTCATGAAGCACATGTGTGTTTCTTAATTTTTGTTTTGTTCCTATTATTTTCTATTATTTAGTGTGTTTTAGGGTAGTTTATATGTCAAACCTGTATACTTGTGACTCTGTAACCCAATGGATAGGATTATGCAACTGGTCATGGCATAACAAGCATACCACCTTTGGGAAATCACCAAGAATGTTGACCATTTTTACCATATGATAAAATGGGTCAACCGCCTATAGTATGTGTATTATATAGGGTATTTTTATAATATCATAGGGTATGTTTTACTTCATTTGATGTCATTTCATATGCCATTCTAGCTTTGGTCATAGTCTAACTTAGTCCTTGTGTCATTCGGTGTCTTAAGGGTCATTTTAGGGTCATATATGCAACTGGCATGTTTTCACAGTGTCCAATTATTAAAGATCATGGAGAGAGTTTTCACAATCCTTAATAAGTTCATTCAAGATTTTAAATATCAAGCAGTAGTTTAGGATCAATCTTTGTGAAGCTAAACCATCATCAAGATGTTATAAGAACCAAACTGGATAACTTTCTTGTGTAATTTATAAATATGATTAAAAATTATTACATGACCATCAGAACATGTGTGATCAATTTCCTTAGTACCAATATCATTCTATGTAATATTCATATCTCGATGAGTTTTCTATCTCAAGATATAAGCCTTCAAAGTTTAGCTTATTGAGTCTAAAGTGTTAGGTTATCCTGCACATCACATGAAAACATACTAGATAATGTGTTTATGCATTTTATAAATTCACCTTAGGAAGAATCTCAAGTTAAAACATTATATTGCCATGAATTTATGCATGGAAATAACATTCTCTACAAATTTCAAGTCCACATGAGCTTCCTAACTCAAGTTATGAGCATTTAAAGTTGGACCTACAACATAAGGTGTTCACACTAACATCAAGTTTGAGCTCTATAAAGTAGTCATTTAGGTTCAAATCATTAGTGATATGTGTATGAATGTCATGAAAAATCATGTATGTTATCCCACTTTAACATTTTTTAAACACACTTGTAAAGCTCTTGGAACTAGTAGATTAAGTGGGCACATCCTTTTAGTACTAAGAACATCTCCAATAAATTTGGTTCCTGCATTACCTTTTCACTTCCAAATCCAAGATTTCAAAGTTGGTCAAATAATGTGAGATCTTTGTGTAGAATTAAACTTTAGGCTATGTCAAAAACCATCAAGGTCTTAAAATTGATGTTCACATAGATGTCAATGATAATCTTGTGGACTTCAAATAATGTTCGTGTGGACATCAAATTTAGACCATGGTAAATAATTATTTATTTTTTAATGAAAGAAAATAATGATAAACATTAAATTATACCAATGATCTAATGACATGAGATTTTCTAATAGGTAACTGGGCCCAATGAGATCTATAACTAGCATTCACTCATACATCTTGATCTATTAGTGTGATATGAACTATGCAGTGTAAGTGCATAAAGCAGTAGGTTAAAAAAATGATCTTGAGATCAATGTGTGATTCACAAGTGGCATGAGCATGTTCAAGTTTATATAAGATTGATGGAGTGCATTTAATCATGTAAATCAAGATCAACAACTTGAGTAAGGTTAAAGAGTCAAGATTTGACCATAAAGATCTATGAGGCCAATGGGAATAAAGATAAATAGGATCATTTTGATTGGTTAGAATCAGATTTTGATGTTTAAATTTAAAGCAAAGGAGTAGTTTTTGACTAAGTAAAACAATGTCTTACAGGGTTCATCTCATCACCATTAGAGCTCAATTGAATGCCATTAAAATGACACATTGAGGTAGTTATGTTAAAGGACATAAAGGGATTTCCATCAAAGATTAATATGGACCTATAGATCAAGTGTTTGTGTCATATAGGGTCCATTATATGACTTTTTTTCCATTTTTAGAAGAAGGACCTATGTATATGATGAGTTCTCAAGTTTTTATGGAAGCTTGAAGGCAAAAATGGGTCTATTTAGATGTAATAGGATCAAAAGGGAGATTGGTTTTCTTATCTATGGTGGACCTATGAGCATGGGGATGAGTTTGAGAATGATACAATTTTAAAAATAGATATAATTTCAAATTATTCCATGAAGGCATCCATGTAGGCCCCAATAGTTTCATCTCCAAGACCAACCACATGAAATGGAACCTTCTCTACACTTTTACACATCATGACGAACTTGTAAAGAGAAGTTAGCACCAGGACAAAGCTATACTAGATTTATTTGATGTTATTAAAAAAATTTATTCTAAAAACCATTTCAAAACAACTTGATCCCACCATTACAACCAATAAGGATCATCATTGAGAGAATAATGTAATTATGCAACCATATGAAGTGACCTAGATCAATCAAAAGGTTTGAATCAACATAGTTTGTAGAAGTAGTTTTAATTATTTTTAAAATGGATATTAGATCATTAATTCCTATTTAATTTATATAATACTTCTCTCTTGATCCCCTTTCTTTTATAAATATATCTTTGGAGCTATTGTTAAGGATCCCTTAGGCCAGTTTGACTAGACTCTGCCATAAATTATATTCTACACCTCTTGAAGTAATGAATAGATAATTTGTAGTTATTTACTAATATATGATTAGTATTTTTTATATTTTTATATGTAAAATTTGTTTTCATCTTCCATTTTTAGGTCCAAGTTCAACCTAAGTGATAATAAACCTTCTTACAGGTCATCTAGTGTGTCTCAAGGTTGATGTCTCAAGTATAGAGTGGATTGTCAACTATAAGTAATTTTAATCAATCCTTACCCTCATTTACCTCTAGTATAATTCCATAAAATTAACCTCTAGGTGAATCACTATTGCTTGGAAACCATTGTAGACAATGAATTAGTTTTATTTTTAGTCTATTAGTGTGCTAATGAGTTTAATCTTGAGAGCATATCTTTAAACATTCAATCCATCACATATTTTAGGGTAGTGTTGATTCCTCTAAGTGTATCACAAGTTCTCTTAGTGTTTAAATGACACTTCTCATTTTATAATTTAAATAATTTATATCATGAGTTGTAAGATGTGGTTATCTGGTCACCTATGATGAAATAACAACAAAGTAAGTAAATTGGTCCATAATATTTATAAATCTTGGTGGTTGGGAGACACCTTGGTACTCAATAATATTTGCATAAGATGTACTAATCTATACTAATATCAGTGAGTTATTATCAAATTATAATCTAAAACTATTGTAAAATGAATATTCACAATGGTTTTAAACTTTAGTGATCTAGTTAGAAAAGAGAAAAAGGGAAGGGTAGGGCAAACAGAAAACATGTTTATATTTACCTCAAACATCATGACAAAGTTTAAATTCCAACTGGACATATGTTTAACCAATGTATAACATGAAATAGCATACATCCAAATCTTACCACACATGAGGTAAGTATCTAAGGATAGTATGAAGAAATACAAGTAAGAATTAGCTTTGCTTTAAATATTTACTATTGTAATCAAATAACATATGCACATCCTTATGTAGAGAAAAAAATGAATTAGAACCAAGAACATTCAACTAATCTAGAATTTTCACAAATTATTAACCCTGTATTAAATATGCACATCCAAAATTCTTAAAAACCATTCAAATTTGAGATCTAGAACATATAATTGAGAGAGAAGATTAAAAAAATCACATAAAAAAATGAGACAATCTTCTCAAAATTCCCTACTTATATCCATTGCTTCAAAGTTTACACTAGTTTTGTAGCTCAGAACTCTCTCTAATTTTAGAAATGACAATGCTCCTTTTATAGGCTTCAAGGAAGCATGTTCATTAGTTTCCTTAACTTACAAGTGTATAAAATGTGAAGGACAACTTTCCTTTTCACAAAGTTTCTAAAATACACTAAACTTTATAAAATAGGCTAACCTTTAGGCAACATGCTAACAAAATGCACGTACCTTTATAAAAGAATATTTAATTTCCAAAATTTACAATGTTTTCTCAAAAGAGAATATCTTCAACCAATTAGTGGAACCTATGTTGATGAAGACACTTAGCTCTGTTAAAGTAGCATAATCACATTTTAATGTTGTTCATAAACAAACTTCAAGTTGACAACTGACTCAAGAGGGAGTTCATAGTCTTGATCTGCCAAATCATTCATGTCTCTGTCATCTCTTTTCAAAGCCTCTTTAATGTTTTTTGCTTGAACTATTTTTTTATGTAGTTAAGATCATGCCCATGAACTTAATATTGTTATGTCTATACTTGCGTTGGCTCTTGTTTCTCACCTCCTCCATGACCAAGGTGACTTTGTGCTTAAATTCATCATCTTTCATGATTCCCATGATGGTGAGATTTGAAGGCTTCATAATCATGGTCCCCATGAGTTTTTCAATTTTATTTATCAATTATTTATCATCTTTGATGAATTTCTCAAATGATTTGTACCATTCAATTAGGTTGTTGATTTAATCCAAAATCAAGCCTAAGATAGTGTTGACGTGAGTAATTCTAATAGTATTGAAACCAAGGATTTTATCCCCTATCAATATGCTAATCAAATCCTTGATTTTATCCTTAGATCTCTACCATTGGGTGATCAAACCCTTTGATATTATATCATATAGGTATAGTGCATTTTTCCTTAGCTTTATTGACTTCAAGAAGTCAAACATGTCATGGAATGATTTCTCAAACATTGCAATCATGGAGTCAAGAATTGATAAAATTAATTGCTTCTCCAAATCCTCATTCTACTTTTGAAGCTTATTTATTCATTATTGAAAGCCTTAGATGTGAGTCTATAATTTTCTCACTAGTGGTTTGTAATAAACATTAGGGCTCATTTACACTTGTTTATATAGTCATTTGACTCTTCTTAGCTTAGTTGTGATCAAACTGGGATCAAATTAGGGCTTCTATAGATGCTAGGGATTTTTATGGGTCTTTTCAAACTTTAATGGTGGTAGCTATTAGCACTTAAGTTAATTAGTTTCAACATTTTATTAAGTCTTTATCTTTTATAACTTTTCCTTTTCAATCCCATAAAATCTTGGGTTTTTATACTTTTTAGGTTGCATCGATGTGGTAGTTTTGTGACATCCAATTAGCCTTTTTGTAGCATTTGGTTCATAAATGCTTTAAAACTTAATCATTACATTTTTAAAAAAATTTCTTTGATAATTATCCATTAGATTGATCTATATGGATCAATATTGATGATTAATCTCGATCTTATTATTTACATGTCATTGGTTATCCCTTGTATAGGTCCTTGTGGTTGTATAACTTGGAAATCCTATGGGCCTTCTGAGCTCTATGTCTTTATCATTTTCAAAGTGAATGTGTATATTTAATGTGGTGGATCTATAGAAATATGGGGTTCCTACTAATTAATCCATAGTGGCTTCACTCTATTTGATCATGCTGGTCTGATTACATGTGAGTCATCAATCCTGAAAGATGCATGAGATTTAAGTTAGCTAGGTACCAGGTAAAGAACTTAATTTAAATAATTTTGTCTAAGTTTTTATTTCATGTTAACAAACATGAAATAAACCTTAGGAAAAATTATTTACACTAAGTTTAGATCATAGCAAAAAGGGGGACCCAATATAGAAAGGGGATTTAACTTAAGGTTTTTTGTCCTAAGGTTTTTATCATGTTAATAAAAATGAGGCAAACCTTAGGAAAAATAATTTACGTTAGGATTCACACCATAAGGACTCATATTTTTCCAAGCCTTACTTAGCTTATAAAACTTTTCACAAGACCATGGGATATATATAGTCCCCCATGCACATTTAAAATTTAAGCTAAAACATAGGTTCTAATTAAAACTAGTCTTGGTATTAAAGCTTAAAAATTCCAAGTATGATTAAGGCAATCACATGTTCATTCATCTAAGTGGAATTGGTCCATGAGTTTGAATTTTGATGATCTCATAGACATCAATGACGACCTTGTAGATGTTAATGATATTTACATGAATGCCAAAATTAAGCTCTACCGATACATCACTAGGGTTTAAATTTGATGGCTTCATGGACATGAATGATGGCCTCATGAACTTTAAATGATGGGCATGAGAACATTAAATTTAAATCCTATGGAACATAATAAGCCCTTGAAAATTTTGGCTTATTACACATCATTTGATTGGCTTCCTTTGAGTAAGAATGAACTATTGATAATGATTTGAGTAGTTGGTTATGATTGGGTCCTACAAGATAGAGTTTTGGATTCATCAAGTCCATCTTTCACTATTTGATCATTTTTTCCTTAATTTACATGGGTTGTAGATCATACAGAGAAGCATGTGACTTAATTTAGGGCTCAAGGTAAATAAGATTTAGGATAAAGTATTAGGACTAAGGTCTTATTCAGGTTAATAAATGTGAATAGGGCCTTAGGACTAATATTATAGACTAATATTTGTGTAATTAAAGTTAGACCAAGCTAGGAGTTTAATTAAAAGGACCCCATAGACATTAATTTTGGACCATGTCAAAATGAAATGGGATAAAAGATCTTAGAGAGTGAAAGGGACGAAATTCATAACTCTTAGATTAAGGCTGGGTCATGTTGAAAAATGTGACCAAGCCTTAATATAAATATTAGGCTTAAAATACATGGACTATTTAAAATGTTCCTGCTAAAATTATTCCTTCCAATTTTGAATTTATGTGTCAAAAAAAATATTGTGCTAGAGTTTCTAAATGAGGGTTTCAAAACACTTTGAACATGGTTTCAAACTAACTTTTAATAGACCAAAGGCTAATAAAAAGGTTAATTTGAGATGGAATTATGAAATCCAAGTATGATCTTATCAAGGAGAGCTCCATTAAACTTGTGATCTAAAGCATAGAGATCCATTGTTAGAAATATTAGACAAAGTTAAATCAAAATCATGAATAAAAAATACCAATTAGACCAAAGGGTGGTGATCTTCAAAATCAAATAATATGCAAAACATGCCAAAGACATTATGATTAAGTGAATTTTTAGTACCAAGGTACTAATTGTACAATTTAACACATGGGTCCCCAATTTTTAGAAATAGGGGGTATGTTAACTTCAAAAATGGTGACTTTTAGGGGAAACATATCAATATGTTATAATTCAAACACTTTGGTTTAGACAAATAATTAGGTTACTTATTTTACTTGACTAGTGCCATTATCAAGATCAATTCATGGTTGAAACAAACCTTACATATACATAATTAGGATCAAACATCAAAACCTATCCATGTTGTGCATGTTCTTTGATTCCACTTATTTTTTACCATGGGATTCATGAGACAAATTATAGGTTTCATGCCTTTATCCATTAACATCGACTTGTAGTATGTTTGGATATTAAGTAAGAACCATGCTCTAGCTCAGGAAAGGCTTGGGCATTGATCTATTGCTAGCTAGGTGTGTATGTAATTATAAATGTATCATGTCCATAAATTAATCTTAGATCAGATGTGATAGATCACACCTACACTTATGATTGGGAATCATATAATTGTTAAGTAAGAGCATGACCCATGTGAGGATCTGCTAGACCCAATTAGGGGATCACTTGTCACAACACACTATGTGAGGTAGGGTTCCAAATCCTATAGTTTAACATAATTTCATAACAACCTTAAAAGAGTCTTATGATTTAATATTTAAATAATATAATAACTATAAAAGTAAATGTAATCTAGTGCACACCAAAGATTTTGGCATAAAGTGGGGGTTATAAATAAAACAAATAAACAACTAAGTTAAACATGTATTGAAGACATATACTCATGTCAATGTATATTAAATCTTAATACATGGAAGAGAATAAGACAAATGATCTATCTATCTAATCTTATAAATAAGGAATAAATTTAGGAATACTTACACTTGAAGATGAACCCATCAAGCCTCAATCTCACCTTGGCCAAGGCACTTTACAAGAGATTATCATGGTATGTAAGGATAACAAAGATAAATCAACTCTAGGATACATAACCTATCCAAGAATCCAAAAAACTTATCCAAAAGATGAGATCATATCTCCAAAGAAATTATTGAACCCTAATGATTTATTCCCCAAGTATAATGGTCAATAGGTAGATGTTAATTCACACTTATTCACTTAATTATTTTCTCTTATAAAATGGTGGTAAATGACCTTGTATATATAGTAGTAATTTACCCTAAAAACATTCAGGAACATTGGCTATGCTAGGTTGACTTGATCAACCTAGCACATTTTTGGGTCTCACTCTCTATATTTGTGCTAGGTTAGTTGAGAGGCAAACCAACCAAAAGATAGAAAAATTCCCTAAACTATGCTAGGTCGAACTAGTTGACCTAGCACAACTAACATGTCAAAAGGGTGCTAAGGAAAGAAATGAAGGATAAAACATAGCAAGTGATAGGGATAGGTAGAACTACAAATAATAAGCTTGTGTTAAATTATTTTATGAGGCTAGATTTTGGATGGCAAGTGGAAAAAGTAATAACAATCTTACAAAGCACTGATGGTCTACCCACCTCTTTCCCAGTGTACCCCTTAAGGCATGCACTCCTAGAGATTAAGACTTGATGAGTTCTTACAAGATATAAAGTATCAATAAGTAATGAAATTTTGAAATATTATGTGTATACATATGCCCCAATAAAAGCTCATCATGTGTCATGTCAATCTAACATGGGATGGTGCTTTAGAATAGAACATGATAACACATAACATTGATGCTAAGTATGGTGTAGTAAGCAATAAATAAGATAAATGAAAGGACATAATTGAAAAACACGTACTTTTAACTTAATCAAGTGATGTAGATAAATAATTAGACTTTAGAAGAAAAGGAAAGTGTATAATGTAGAGTACACTAGGCAAAGTTGTAGAAGTTAGTGCAAAAAATAACCAAAAATCAAAATTTAGGAAGATAGACATATGATAGTTTGTAGAGACAAAGATTTTTAGAAAAATTAGAAAATTAGGATTGTTAAGGAAAGGTTTAGAATATTTAAGGCAAATAAATGACAAAATTATGATAAATGATTGGCAAATGAATGACAAATGATGGTAAATGATAGGAAATAAATGATAAATGATATGAAATAAATGACAAATGATTGGGAAACATAGTAAATCATGTGGAAATAAAGTAAAATAGACATGATAGAAAGGAATGTAGAACATATTAAATCATGTTGAGAAGTATGTAAACATAAATTATAAATGAAATATCAATGCAAGACAAATCTACAAAATATATGGAAGAAGGTAAAAATTAAGCTCATGTAAGATAGGCATGAAAGAATCAAACATAAAGAAAAAATATGAAAGAATGAAAATGAAATGTAATTCAGTATGTAAGATAAACATGAAGGAGGCATACATAAATAAAAACATGTAATAATGGCAAAAGTGTGTGGACTCAACTATTCACAATGGAAGGGTAGATCAAAAATGATAAATGAAAGAAAAGAGTGGTCCATAGTTACTCAAAAATGTTGTTTTGCATTGAAAGATAGATAAAATTGAAACAAAGTAGTGCTAGCATTTTTTAAAATATGAAGAAGAGGGAATTAAATAAGAGGGGAATTAGATTTGGAATCATAATTTTTCTTATCAAGGGTGAAAATGAAATGAGTGGAGGGGAGAATGAAGGAAAAACCAAGGTAGAGGGAATCTTTATTGAAGTCAAGACACTAAAACTAGGTTTTTCAAAACAAGAGGACTTTCAAACTTAAGGGCTATGAATAAATTCTCTTAGTGACACAAGTCTCGGGTAAACAAATGGAGTATATAGATCATCCCATGAAGGCTATATACATGAAAATTAAAATGGACCTACCTTCCCATGATGTGTTCCTCATTCTTTAGGACCCCTTATAGAGCCATTAGTCTCCTATGAAGATTGGATACTTCCATGAGAAATTTAGTAGCACTATAAAAAAAAATTAAATCCCCTATTCCAATATATTGGCCTACCACACCCCAAAGGAATTTAACTCTATGTGAAGCCAACTATGGATTTTGAGCTTCAATTAGAGATAAGAGATGTGATTGTAATCATGTCTTTTGGTGTGATTTTGACTTTTTAAATTTTTATATTACCTTTTATATATCATTTACTTTTATTTTAAATTATTTAGATTTTAAATTTATTGATGGATTTTTCTATTCCTCCTACATATAGATTTGGAAAACCAAATATGGGTGCTAAAGATGACTTTCATTCAAAAACTTGGGACAAGGTTACTAAGATAGAGAAACTTTAAAGGGCATGGGGTCTAATATTCTTGTAAATTAAGGTGAAATAAAAGTGATATCTTGACTTTGATCTTGTTTTATCCAATGATATGAGAGAAAGGGTAAATCAATAAGAATGACACATGAAATAATTTGAATTGCTTCAAATTGCAAAAAAATCTGAGAAAGGGAAAAAATAAGGGATAAAATGATAGTAAAGTGTGCTTAATTATTATAAGAAATAAGTAAATGGAGGAAAACATGATAACATAGATTTTTGTGTAGATTCCATCTAAAAAAAGAAGTAAAAGTGAAAGTTGAGAACAAGGATCAAGAACATGAAAATAATGGTAATTTTACGAGGAGGGTTAGGTCCTATCCATGGTCTTAAAAAGAAATCATAAAATATGGACCCATGAGTGTGATGATAAGTAAGATAAATTGAAAGTGAGGGATCCTTCTTAAAAATAAATTGATAAATAAAAACCCAAAGGATGCCAAAATAGCATTGGCAAGTAGCAAAAGTGAGAAAAACATAAGTAAAAGATGGTTGTTTTATGAGGGGTGTCGGGTCCTATCTATGGTCTTATGAATCAACTCACAAAAGAGAAACCCATGAGGGTACCAAAAGAGAAATGTCTAAATAAAAAATAAGACTATGATACATCAAGAAATAAATGATAAATAAAGGGGTAAAGATGACCATAAATATACTAAGGTAAAGAATGGTATAAAAATACAAAAGGAAAAAATATATATAAGGACAAAAATGAAAAAAATTACAAATGTAAAATAAATGCCAAATGTGATAAAAACTAAAGAATGTAAAGGAAAACAATGATGATAGTAAAATGAGAATAAAGAAAGGGAAGACAAATGCATAAAAACAAAAAAAATATGAGATAAAAATAAATATATGTTAATGTTTGTATCAAAGACTATCATGTGAAATACAAGTCTATATGTCTCAAAAAGTTTCTTGAAGCTCAATTTATTTTTTATTATTCATTGTAAAATAAGAGTGGGCATCACATGATGCCCCAATGGGTAAGTGGATGTAAGGATGGGCATCACAAGATACCCTAAAGTCTAAATGGATATATGGATTGGCATCAAAAGATTCCCCAAAGTATAAAGGGACATGTGGATGGGCATCGTTAGATTTCCCAACATGTGAGTTAGATGAAGGTGACATTGAACCATTAGAATTATTTGCATTGGGTTGGTAAGTGTATCTAGAGGTAGGTAAATGTGTTGGTTTTTTATATTTTAAGGAGGTTGAATGTGACATATGATGTGCAGGAGAGGTAGGAGAAGGTAAATGAGGACCATAGATGATATGATTTGGTGTATGCATTTTAGCTAAGTACTCTTTTGGTTCATGTGGCCTAAGAGGTTGAGATTCAATGGGTGCCATAATATTTTTTAATTCGTTCATGTTAGCTATCATTTCCTTATTGGTGTAGGAAGAAGGATCGACTATGGTTTGAAAAAAATTAGTGAATGAGGTATAGGTATGGAATGATTATTTTTTATCATTAGGTAATTGATGTTGATGTGATTATGGTTATTGAGATTCAATTTGATAAGCTTGAAGATAGTCTTGATAACATTGTTTTGTGAGAGTATCAAGATTGAAATGTGGACCAAGTAAGGAAGAAATAAGAAATTGGTAAAGGACATGCCATGATTAATGAAAATGAACTATAGTAGCATGCCACCAACAAAATTTATCTAGATTGTACCATTTTGGAGGAGGTTTGGAAGGATCAAATTTCATGGGTTTAGAGGGTGGAAATTTATTCTTAAGTTGTTCTAGACTCAAGGGTGGGTGGGTTAGGGTAAAATTAGTTGAATTATATGCTCCATTTTGAGGTTGGGGAGACTTAGATGAATCAATGGTATGAGAAAAAGATTGAAAAGATGCTTTAGTATTTGTTTGAGTTGTTTCAAATTAAGTCATAAGAAAGTCTTGTCTTTTTTCTTGGTCTAAGGCTTCTTCTAAAGTTTTTGGTGAAAATATTTGAACTTTATATTAAATAAAAGGTGTAAGAGTAGTGATAAATAGTTTTAGAAGAGTGTCATAGTTCATGTTATTTTCCACTTTATGATCAAGGGACTTTCATAATTTTATGAAAGTATGAGTTGATTCATTAGGATGTTTTTTGTTAGTGAATAAATAGCTAAGGTAATTTTTAGGAAGATCATCATGTTGAAATTCCTTTACTAGAGCATTGAATAAATCCTCAAGTTATGAGATGGAATGTCTAGGTATTTGGTTGTACCATTCAAGTGCATCACCAAGAAAAGTTTTGGTTAAGAGCCTAGTGGTACCAAAGGTGTTAGTTTGGACCCATTATTTAAAAATATTACCAAAAGACTTAAGAAAGATAGTAGGGTCCTTAGTCCCATTATATGCGATAGTTGGAGAAATGTTTCCAATATCTATGGATACAATAAATGGGGATAAAGGTTCATTTTAAAGATGTTGAAGCATTTTGTTATTCATTGGAGGTTGAGGGATTATATTCCCATTGGCATATATAAGATGAGGAGGGATAAAATTTTGATTTGGTTGAGACATGGTGACTTGAGATGGTTGAATAATCATGTTTCATGATCATCTTTTAAGATTGATTGGAAGTTTTCATAATGTTCATTTTTGAATGACTTGGGAAAGAAGTTGAGTTGTATCAATAGGTGGATTTTAAGGTGGGGTATTTATGTTGATAGGAAGAGTATTGTTAGTGTTGGTAGAAGGAGGATTATTTGTAGGTGGAGGAAGATTATTGGAGGTGAAGGATTCCAAACAGTGGTATTATTTATCTTAAGTATGGTAGAAGAAGAAGGAAGTTTAGTCAAGCCACCATTCTTATGAGGAATGTAAATATTATTATCGTCAAGATTTTTGAAATTTTGGGAACCATATAGATTATTATTATTTGGTGAAGGAATACAAACATTGGTATTGTGAAGAGGATTATGATGAAGGATCTCAACTACATTACATTTTGTAGTGAGTGGTTTAGGCTTATGAGAAGGGGAAGAAAGACATTGGATAGTGTCATTGGAGGTAATAAAATAAGTGAGGTTACCATCCAAGTCCTTAATAATTAAATGTTATTGACTAAGGGAAGGTTGAAAAGATGTCATCATGCTGAATCAAGACTAGACAACCACACAAGGAGAATAAAAAATTGATAGAACAGTGCAGGGTTGATTGGGTCAACCTATCACAGAAATAAGGACTATAAAACTATACAAAGTTGACCATGTCAATCCAGTATAGTGTATAGAGATTGGAAGAAAAGGTAAAAGGGTTGTGTATAGTACAAGGTTGATCGGGTGGACCTAGCATAAAAGATAGGGCCTAAAAAAGATACTTGGTCAACTAGGTTGACCTAGTACAATAGATAAGTTCTTTGTTTTACCTATATATTTAGTTATACTCATCCATTTTGCAAACCATAAAATGAATTGGATTTATGATGATGTATGGAAGATGATAAAGTTGATATCAAGTTATGAATTTAAACAAGACAATTTTCAAAGAATGAAAATCAATAAATACTAAAAGGAAATAAATAGTCAATTGAATTGATGTTGACCAATATAATTGATGCATACAAAGCAAAATATTGCACTAACATTGACTAATGCAAGATTTTTCACATAAAATTGATCAAATAGAAATAAAACAACTTTAAAGTAAAGCTAGTTAATTGGTCAACCTAGAATGTTGATTATATTTATTAAGAATGATTTTAAGTGTGAAAGGAAGATTAGCTATAAGCAAGGTACTATATAATAATCTAAGGATAGTTTTAAGTAAGTTTAGGATGAAATAAAGTATAGAAAAAATGATATAAGCTTGGTATTGGGGCCTACCCCCTCACTTCACACACTATAATAATAAGGGTAATGGGTGCTTAGCCAAAATATACCATCAACCATGCTTTATATTTGACTAGAGTATCAATTTGGCTTCCCCCTTGATGATGAAATACAAGTAGGTTGGCCTAGGTAGTCACATGTTTAAATGCTTATTGATGTTTATATGGTTTGGTTATGTGTGCATAAAATAGAAATATTACAAATAAGAAATTGATTTAAAATCCCCTAGTTAGACTATGTGAATTATTTTAAGCATGCAAGAAACTTTAAAAAAAGATATGATTAACATATATGGTTTATTCCAACTTTAAAATAAGGTATAGTTGAAAATTTATATGGACAATATACAGAATAGGATTGATAGGGTCAAGTATATAATATTAAAGATAGGGTATGGAAAACCTACTAGGTTTATTAGGTCGGTCTAGTTATTTTAGACAACACAGAACATAGAACTAGGTCTATAGGGTCAACCTAGTTGATTGTGATGGGTAGTTTTAAAGAATACAGACTATGAAAGGATACATAGAAACATAAAGATACAGGGGAATATAAACTAACCCAAATGGTTTAGAGATGAAAAAAGAGAATATTTTTTATCAATAACCTTGGAGAAAACTATCAAAAACCTATAAATTAGGTTGAGCTAATGATCAAGCAATACAAGAACTTCGTAAATATGTGTTAAAAATACACTAGGTTGACCTAGTCAACCTAGTAGGCTAGACTGAAAGTCTAAAAACCTAAAAAAAATACACTAGGTTGAGTTGGTTGATCCAATTATTTGAACAAAAAAATTTATGTTTTGAAACCTATACTGGGTCGAGCTAGTCTAGGCAGTTACCTATTCATATAAACCTACACATAGAGATAAATAACTAGGTCGATAGGGTCGATCCAATTCAGTAAAGATATGATAAAAATATATATGGATAGAAATGAAATAAGTGAAATAAATCCTACAAAGTTTTGATTCATGTTGGTTTCACCAAAATGTATGCAATTGGAAATACATCATGTCCATAAATAAATCCTAGATTAGATGGGATAGAACACACCTACACTTTTGATTCGGGAGCATACAATTATTAAGCTATAGCATGACCAATGTGAGGATTTGAAATATCTAATTAAGGGATAACTTATCATAACACACCATGAAATATAGGGTTATAAATCCTATATTATAACAAAAACTCATAAAAACACTAAAAGATTCCTATGATTTAATATTTCACTAGTATAATAACAATAAAAGTAAATCTAATCTAGTGCACATCAAATATTATGGCACAAAGTGGGGGTCAAAAACATAATAAATAAGCTAAACATGTATAGAATACATAGACTCACATCAATGTATATGTAATTCTAATACATGGAAGGAAAGAATACAAATGCTCTATCTATCTACTCTTACAAAGGAGGAATAAAGTTAGGAATACTTACCTTAGAAAATGAACCCATCGAACCTCAATCTAACCCTTGACCAAGGTGTTTCACAAGAGATTGTTTTGGTATAGGTCTAGGCTGCACAACCTATCTAAGAATCCAAAAGAGTTATCCACAAGATGAAATTAGAGCTTCAAATAAATTATTGAACCCTAAATATTTATTCCCTAAGTATAATGTCAATAGGTAGATGTTCGTTTGCACTTCTACACTTAATTATTTTCTCTTATCAAATGATGGTAAATGACCTTATATATATATAATTAACTTTCCCTAAAAACATTCAAGAACATCGGCTATGCTAGGTCAACCCAGTCAAACTATCACATTTTCAGGGATAATTCTCTAGGTCTATGCTAGGATGGTTGAGAGGCCAACACACCAAAAGAGATAAAAGGTCCATAAACTATGATAGGTTGACTTGGTCAACCTAGTATAATGGATAGGTTAAAAGGGTGCTAAGGAAAGCAATGAAGGATAAAACATAACAAGTGATATGAATAGGTAGAACTAAGAATAATATGCTTGGGTTTAATGGTTTTAGGAGGCTTTAGTGTGGATGGAAAATGGGAAAAATAATAACAATATTATGAATCATTGATGGTTTTCCCAACCCTTTCCTAGTGTGCCCATTAAGGCATGCACTTAGAGAGATTGAGATTTGATGGGTTCTTATAAGACACAAAGTGTTAAAAAGTTATGAAAGTTTGAAAATATTATTATCTTCAAATTCAAATAATATTCAAAACATGTCAAAGACATTATGATTAAGTGAATTTATAGTACTAATGTATTAATTATATAATTTAACATAGGGTCCCAAATTTTTAGAAATAGGGGGTATGTTGACGTCAATAAATGGTGACTTCTAGGGTAAATGTAGAAATATACTAGAATTTAGAGACTTTGGTTTATATAAATAATTAGGTTACTTATTTTACTTGATGAGTGCCATTATCAAGATCAGTTCATGGCTAAAACAAACATTGCATCTATAGAATTAGGATCAAACATCAAAACCTAGCCATGTTGTATGCATGATTTGATTTGACTTATTGTTTGCCATGGGATTCAAGAGATAAGTTCTAGGTTTCATGCCTTTAAACATTAACATTTATTTGCAACATGTTTGGATATTCATTAAGAACCATGATTTATCTTAGGAAAGGCTTGGTCATTGATCTACTACAAAATAGGTGTCTATAACCCTAAAAAATATGTCTTTGGCTCCAATAATAGCCTTACTCCACTACCAACTAGATGTCTATAGCCCTGGTGGATATTACTAGAATCACCTTTCCTTGGAAAACTTTTGATTTAGCAATAAGCTTTTATTTTGTATTTGTTAGATCTTTTAGGATTTTTAGCAAAGGTTGGGAACTAAGTTAGCTAAGTTTAAAGGTTTGGTTAGGTGTTTGATCTTTATATAATCATCCATGGTTGTAACCTTTATCCTAGGCAAGGATGTTTATTATGTGCAAGCATGATTGTGTCTTAATAATTCAAGATTTCCTCCCACATATGAATTTATTATTGCAACCAAATTTAGATCATAACAATGCTTAAGTCTTCATAGAATAGTTGAGCTATCTACCACTCCTTAATAGATTATTAAAACTATAAAATAATCTCATATTCTAGATCCATGATCAACATTTGCTCAAGATACATAACTACATTTCTAAATTTGTGGATTTTTTTTAGATATTTAAATAAACTTTAATTTGAGGGCTACCCAAAAGGGTTTATTAGAAGTAAGGGACCAAGTAGAGAAGCAAACAAAGTATAATATAAATCAAAGCAAGCACAAAAGCAAAGAAAAGTGAAAAAATATATATCCACATATGTACAAGCAAGGGATAGGAAGGAAAGAGTAGAAGGGAAACTAAAATAAAACTAACTCTAACTAGTCTTACATATTTACTCCATGAAGATCCCAGGAGGAGCAGAAAAAATTTAATGCTTGAGATACTACCCATTAGTGGACAATGTAAATTATACTCCTTGTAGGTCTTTCAATTTGAAGGTGTTTTTCCCAAGTGTGTCATCAATTTTATAGGGGCCTATCCATAGAGGTGTGAACTTTCCATGTTTTATTTTAGGTCCAGATGCCTTGTCCCATATAAGGACTAAGTCTCCTTATCTAAACACCTTTACATTTGATCTCTTATCGAACCACCTCTTCATTATGGTTTGGCATCTGATGAAATTATAAAAAGATTCTTATATAACATCTTCCATTTGGACAATGTCCAACAGTCTTGAATTTGCAAGTTCTTGATCTTCTTCCACATATTCTTGCATAAACTTGTTCATTATAACTTGAGGGTGATAGGGAAGATGGGCTCTTGTCCATACACCAACAAGAATGGTGATGCCTTTAGTGCCTACTTGATCCTTTTTCTATCTACCCAAAGGGCATATTTAATAATTTTGTGCTTTATTTTGGGGTTTTTTGATGCCGACTTCTTTATTACTTTCATTAAGTTCTTATTGGTAGATTCAGATACTTTATTACCTTTAGGGTAATGGTTAGATAATAACTTTAGAATAATGCTATTATCATATGCCCACTCTATCATTTCAATGGATGTGAAATCACATCCATTCAAACATACTAGGGAGACTGGAGTCCCAAATCTAGTGCATATGTTATCTTTTAAAAGAGTGATTAATTCTTTAGTTTTGCATTTTAGTGGCCACTACCTTAGTCCACCTAGTGTAATATTCAATTGTTTTTAGGACATACTTATGACCTTATGATGAGTTTGGGTTGATCACCCCTAAAAATTCTAACCCCCATTGTGCAAAAAGTTTATCAACCATTACTAATTGTAAGGACATTGTTGCTTTTGGCTCCTTTATGCTAAATATTTGGCATGAGTGCCATTATCTCACATTCTTGTGAGAATCCTTGAATAAGGTTGACCAATAGTAGCTAGCTCTAAAATTTTTTTGGGTTGTGGGTTCTTCTTGATGGATTCCCACTTCCTAGCTTCTCATAAAACATGCTCATTATTTAAATAGCTTCTTCTTTTGAAATGCATCTTAGGTAGACACCTTTATAATTCTTTTGATACAAAACTTCATTATTTATTAGGTAATGGACCAATTTGAGTCTTAGATCTCTCTTCTACTCCCTAGTTAGTCTTGTAGGACAAACACCATTGATGAATAAGTGATTATAGGATCATAGCAGTAATTGGATTGAAAACTTTCTTGTTTAGCTTGCATGACATTAAGCTTGGGGTTAGCATGGCAATCATTTGGATTATGCATTAACACCTTACCAATTTTCATATTTCATCTCTCTATCATATTCATATAGGATATACATCCACTTACCTCCTCAATCTCAAAGATCATTTTAACTTAGAATGAGATTTATATCAGGGTCAGGTAGGATGGCATGTAATTTATTCCTAAGAATATAGTGCCTAACTTTCTTCATTGATTTTACCAATGCACTTGCTTGTTTATCAATCAAGGAATAATTTAACTTATAATTCTTAAAATTGGTGCTCATGAAGGAAATTAGATTGTCACATCCATCAATTTTTTGAGTTATGATTGGAACAATAGTATGGTTAGAAGTAAAGGAATAAAGGTTTTAAAAATCCTTAGAGAAATCTAGACTTATCAAGACTGGAACCTGACTAATGTCCTCCTTGATGTCCTTAAAAGCCTTATTAGTTTCCTCATTCCAAGTTATTTTAGCATCCTTTTTTATCATGTCATTTAATGGCCTGATGATTTTTACAAAACTAGAAATAAAATTTCTCACAAAGTTAATTTTTTTGAAGAATGATTTTAGATCTTTCTTATTATTAGGAGGCTCTATCTTTTATATAGCTTCTATTCTTTTAGGATCTATAGAGATTCCATCCTTAGTAATGATATGGCATATAAATTTACTCTCAATAACACAAAAGATGATCTTTTCTGGGTTAAGGGAAATCCCATACCTTTTGCACCTTTCAAATACCTATTATAAATACATGATCTGGTCCTCCCTATTTCTATTAAAAATAGTTAGATCATCCATGTATATAATGATGCATGTAGAAATAAACTTTCTCACAAAGTTAATTTTTCCAAAGAATGATTTTAGCTCTTTCTTACTATTAGGAGGATCTATCTTTGATATAGCTTATATTCTTTTAGGATCTATATAGATTCCATCCTTAGTAATGACATGTCCTATAAATTTACTCTCAGTAACACAAAAGATGCTCTTTTTTGGGTTAAGGGAAATCCCATAACTTTTGCACCTTTCAAATACCTGATATAAATACATGATGTGGTCCTCCATATTTTTATAAAAAATAGTTAGATCATCCATGTATATAATGATGCATTTACCCACAAAACCCTAGAAAGCATGATCCATGGCTCTTTAGAATGTTTCTCCTTCATTGATCAGTCTGAATGCCATTCTTTTGTATGTGAATGTGCCTTATATGGTAGTGAAAGTAGTATTTATCCTATCTTCTTAATTTACTAGTACCTAGTTATACCCTAAAAATCAATAAAATAAGTACATCATATCAAAACCTAAAACACTTTGTATAACTTGATATAAATAAGGTAAAGGGTAGTTATCCTTTTCAAATGACTTATTAAGTTTCCTAAAATCAATGCAAACCCTAATTTTACCATTCTTTTTTCTAACTAGGACCAAATTAGTAACCCAAGTAGAATGCCTAATGGGGAATATAATCTTTATATCCAACAACTTCTTAACTTCTTTAAAAATCATGTGATATAAAACACGGTTGATAAGCCTCTACTTTTATCGAAAAGGTTTCAAATCTTTTTTCAAAGGTATGGTATGAGTAATGACTTTTGGATCAAAAATCTTCAAGTCATCATAGGACCATGAAATTATGTATTTGTAGCTTGTTATTAGGTACTTATATTTATTATCCTCAAGGATTTTACATGTCATTCCAATTTTAACTATCTAAGGTTGATCTTGGGGTCCAATATCAACTACCTTGTAATTCTTCCCACTTGCATTAGGAATCCTAGTGTTCTCAACCAACTTATAATAGTCAAATAACCTTTCCAAGGTAATCATCCCCTTTGTGATTTTATTATCATTTAATTGAATGAATTTACCATTAAATATTCCATCTTCATCAAGAGTATTCTCATTGGCCTCATCAATGACATGAGCCTCAAATACTCTTGAGTTGGTCATAAAATCTAGGATTTGTTGGTCATCATTAAAGACCTACATATGGTTCACATTATCCAAAATAGAGGGGCATGGAACTAGTTCCATTTTGAAGTTCTAAGAGTCATGGTTTGGTATGATATTTTCTATAGCTAAGGTAAGCTCATTAGCATCCTTGTTCTCCTCCCTAGGGATGGAAACAATGTTAAAAGCATCAAAAGACTCCAAAAAATATGAAACCCTAAATTTTATCTTGAGGTATGACAATTTACACTTGTATTTACTCGTTATTTGATTGACTATTATTTTTGAGTCATCATGAACCAACAATTATTTAACTTTGTATTTGATGGTAAATTGAAAACCTAGGATCAATGCTTCATACTCTACAAGGTTATTGGTGCATGGAAAATGAAGTATATAGGAAGCATTATATATCATACCAATAGGTTTGATCAAGAAAACTCCTACTCTAGACCTAGAGTTACAGGCATCTACTACAACCTAAGAATAATATGAGAATGTTTAGAATTACTTACCTTGGTAGTTTCAAGAGTGAAAACTCCCAAATCAAAGTTGACTATGTTCACTTTTTCATTCATAATATTATATTCCCTAATCATTATTTCATCTTTGGTTCTCTTTCCACTCTTATTTGATTTGGTACCCCCTTCCATGGTAGCCACAAGTGTGAGTAGTCAATGGACATGTATCCATTCAAGTCTTTGGTCCATTCCCTACTCAATAGTAAACCACAAGCATCAATAATATCAACAACTTAAATATCAACAAGTTGTTAAACTCTAGGTTCAGAGGCCAATTGCATATGAACATTTAATAATTCCCCAATTACCTTGACTCTAGAATTTTCTAACCAAGTAATAACCTTGTCAAATTTCATAGAAGTTAAGCTAAGTTGTTTATAAATACCCATTGGCATAACTTTTGTGGATACACTAGAATCTAATAAATAGTTATGCAAATTCTTACCAAACATTTTGAAAATAAGAAAAAAATGTGGGGACTCTGTCTTAGCCTTGTACATAAAAACATTTACTTTATTAATTTTGTATGGCTTATTAGGTTTGTTAGACAAGGACTTTAGCAATATATCCCTTGATTTAGTGATTTGTGTGAATTCATGCAATGTGATGTTAGCCTTTATTTTCTTCATATCCTCTACAATACTATACCTAGTCTTATTTGAAGAAATAAATGCATCGATACTTTATTTAGAACTACTTCCCTTTAGAGGCTTTGGGTTATTATCTGATGTAGTGTCTAGAGGAGTGCCAAAGTTTTTTAGAGGTGTTGAAGTAGTCAAAGGCTATCTCTGCTCTTTGATCCTCAGAGGATAGGTCTTCATTAGGAATTTATAGAAAGCATGAACTTATTTAAGAACATCATCAAGTTCATTATCTTCCTAGAAGGGGAAGTCAAATGTCTCCACCATGAAGGCTTAGTTAGTAGACTTAGATCCTAATATACCTATACCGTTATCTTTATTATGAACTACTTCAAATATGTCCAGTTGTTCTTGAAAGGCTTCAAAATATTTACGAAATTCAATGTAGTCTATTTCACCATGATTATTAGTACAATGAACTATATAGTAATCCATTAATGCAAAATTAATAATATTAATGTCCATGTTTCTCTTATTAGTAGATGATTCATTGTTCTTATTATTGTGAAAAATATCATTATGAAATCTACAATTAGGTATGCTAAATATTTAGAACGAGAAGTTATTACCTAAGCTTTCACTAGTATGGATAACCTAATTTTGAAACTAAAGGAAATAAGTACTAATATTTTGAACCATCTTAAATATAGAGTCATTCTCACTCTTGGGATTTTTAGAGTTATGAACCTGGTTAACACTAGAGGTTGGTACTAAAGACTTTTAATCATTTAGATTGAATCTATATGCAATAAAAACTACATACTATGAATGAATTAATATTGGATCAGATAAGATAGAGCACAGCTACACTTTTGATTGGGGATACACTTGTTAAATGGGAACATGACTAATATAAGGATCCACTATAATTGATTAGGGGATCATTTGTATCACTTGTCACAACACATAATGCTAGGAAGGGTTTCAATTCCTATAGTCTAATATAATCATACAATAGACCTATAATATTCCTATGATTTTATGTTCATTTATTTAATAAACAAGAAAGTAAACTATTCTAATAACAATAAAATTAAACTAATCTAGAGTTCACCAAAGCTTGTGACACAAAGTGGGAGTTAGAAGAAAAGAAATAAACAACAACTAAACTAAGCATGCATAGGAGACATATACTCATGTCAATATATATAAAATCCTAATACATGGAAGAGAAGAATACATACTACATTATCTATCTAATCTTACAAAGGAAAAATAAAGTTAGGAATACTTACCTCTAAATATGAACTTGTTGAGTCTCAATCTCTCCCTTGGCCAAGGTGCTTCAAAATAAATTGTTGTGGTTGTAAGGATAACCAAGATAAATCAGATCTAGGATACATGACCTACGTAAGTATCTAAAATCCATCTCCACAAGACAAGATCAGAGCTCTAGAGAAAGTATTGAGCCTTAAAGCTTTATTCCTCAAGTAGAATGGTTAATAAGCAGATGTTTGTTCACACTTATTCACTTAATTCTTTTGTTCTTATCAAATGGTGGGAAATGACCTTGTATATACAGTAGTAAATTTTCTAAAAACATTCATACATGCTAGTTATAGTAGGTTGATTGGGTCAACCTAGTACATTTGTGAGATAACTAACTAGTTTTGTGATAGGTCAGTCAGGATGCTAAAAAGTCAAAATAGTTAAAGTGTCCCTAAAATACACTAGGTTGAATAGGTCAACCTAGTGTACTAAATAGGTTAAGTGGGTAATAAGGTAAGAAATTAGGGAATAAAGAGAGACAATGACTAAAATGGATAGGAAAAATAATAATAAGTTTAGGGTTCAAGGTTTTAAGAGGCTAGTGTGTATATGTCAAGTGGCAAAAGGAACAACAATCTTTCAAAGAACCAATGGTCTACCCACCCATTTCTCAATCTACCCATTAAGGCATGCATTCAAAGATATTGGGACATGATAGGTTCCTCTAAGATATGAAGTGTCAGTAATTAGTAAAAGTTTTGAACATATTATGTGTATACATATGCCCCAACTGAAGCTCATTACATGTCACATAAGTGCAACACATGATGGTGCTTTGGAGATAGAACATGATAACACATAATGATGATGATAATTATGGTGTAGTAATAAAAAAATAAGATAAATGAAAGGAATAAATTAAAAAACACATACCTTTAACTTACCTTAGTTTTATAGATAAATAAGAAGACTATAAGAAAATGAAGGTGTCTAATTTAAAGCACACTAGGTGAACCTATAGAAGTTAGTACAAAAAATAGCCAAAAATAAAAATATTTGGAAGATAGGAACATAGTAGTGGAAAATAATCTCTACATCACCATGAATCTAACACATTTTATGTTTTTCAAAATAGATGAGTAACAATAAAGATAAAGGTAAAATAAAGAATCTAAAGGAAAATAATTGAAAGAATTTGAGTTTTGAAAAATAGTTTTAAATAAGAAAAAGATAAGTCATTTTGCAATTTTTAATTGTAAGAGAAGAGAAAAAGGTCTCTGGAAACAAAACAAGTTAAGATGGTGATGAAATGTTAGGCTAGATGAGGAAGACACCTAGAGGTGGTAGTAAGAGCACTATAGGAATGCAACTATGGATCTCAAAATATTTTTTGAAATTTGAAATGAATTAAGTGAATTTTTGATAAAATTTGATTTTAAGCATTTATATAGGTCAAAATTGAACAAAATTAAATACTAAGGGTAGGAAACGGGTAGACAGGAACTGGGTTTGGAGGAAATAGGGAAAAAATTAGAAAAATGCACATTTTCAATAAAAAACATTAGGTCAGCACACTGAACCTACTAGGTCAACAAAGTCGACCTAGTAGGTTGAATCAAGATGAAAATCCATATGGTTAGCCTAGTAGGTCTAGTTTGACCTAGTGTATTTGGCAGGCTAAAAAGCTAAAATGGAATGAAAAACTAGTCTGAAAGGGCCAGAATAAAAACTCAGAACCAAGGAGGGGAAAATAAGAGGCTTGACTTGGAATTTAAAATCAACTATGATAAAAATAGGGAAATTATGGTCAAACTAGGTTGACCAAGGAACTAAAATAAGCACAAAAAGTGTGTTGGAAGCTGAAAGAGGGCTAGAATGGTATGAAATGACCAAAAGAGGGAAAGAGGGACAAAAATAGGATAAAATGGAGAAAAATTAATTAATTATGCTTATTGTTGATTAAAAATAGAATGTATAAATAATGTATTGTGATTATACATGACATGAGAGAACTAATACATCCTTTGTTATTTCTTGATTGTAGAGATGACTATGGGTCTTGAGATTATTGGACATGTCTTGGTTGTCATATTTGTTGGGGAGATTGATAAATGAAGATAGAGCTAGACCGGTAGCCATAGGTCTAAGAAGGATAGAGGATATACATAGGATCCCCTAGGGTGTAGATGTGGTAGTCATTTTCCTTAGATGCTAGGAATGGTTGACCAACACCTTTAGATGAAAGGTGGATGGGGATGTGATAAAGGTGTCGATCACATTAGAGAATGTCCATACCATCCTTAGACCTCCCATAATAGTAAAACTAGTGATCATAAGGATACTAGATAGCATGGAGGATAGAAGAGCCTTAGACATGTGGGTTACAAGCTCATAGATAATATTTTTGGGGTAGAGATTGATTATATATTACTTATATATATCATATATTATGGATCTATTGAAGGTGGTGATAGTCCTTGTGACACAGTGAGTGCTCTATCATAATTTTGATAGCAAGGTACCACTATATGTGGTATCCTTGAGTAGGGTGATGCTGAAGGAATGAATACTATATGATTTGGGCTTTGTCATCTAGGTCTAACTAGTTCATGATCTATTCAAGATGTAGGTTAGAGAACATAATACCATGGGACCAATAATACTACTAAAAACATGGATATATGAGATATTTCCTATGTATCAGCTAATTGGATAGCCCCATGTGGTTGATGATAGGCTACCTTAGGTGAAGAGATGGAAGGAGGAATAGGTAGCATAGGTCATGTCCCATATCCTAGTGCTATATATGATGAGACACATCAACATAATATGGTGACCATATGAGTATCTAGTGACTACCTAAGAGAGCTAGAACATAGTTAAACCAATGCTAGAGAGGAGAGAGGTGATAGGTTACTATACATGTTAGATAGAGCCACATCTGATGGCATGGGTGATAGGGTAGATGGGCTTACCTAATATAATGACATTAGTACTCATGCTTGTGTAGTGAACTCAGCATGTGAGAGAATGACAAGGGAAGAGGAGACTTAGACCACTGATAGTAAGACTGATATTGAGACCATGTCAAGAGTGACAATGGATTAGTTAGGCATGATGAGGGGTAGAGTAGGAGGACATGGAGGTAGAGGCATAGATACTAGATGTACCACCACCATCTCCATAAAGAGATGAGCTACATCCATCAAGGACACAATGGAGATAGAGGTAGGAGGAAAGAGTAGAGACCATCATCATCCTTGATTATTATGTAGAGGA